>JAQZBX010002389.1:0-72580 GCA_029593785.1 Cabassous unicinctus | reverse complement strand
TAAGGAAAGAAGTAGAAGCTCCTGTGTTTTTTAATTCTTTCCAAGCTCTCATGGCCAGGTTACTAATATTCCCCAACACATCTTTTGAAAGTCTTAGTTGAACTTGTGGAGCCATATAATCTCCTGTTCCTGTCAGCATGTCATAAGTAATATGACGACGCCTATTGCGGTATCTTTGGGCCAAGATTTTAGCCCCTTCTTCAAAATTTGATTTCCATAGTAAAAAGGCACCTCCTTCTAAACAAGATTTTGCAGTAGCCATCCAATCAAAAGAAGTTAACCATTGGCTTTGTAAAATTTCCAACATTTGAATGGTATATGGAGAAGAGGGATCAAAATCTTTCACAGCCATTTTTAATTCTTTTAATAGTTTAAATGATATAGGCTCCCATTCAGGGGCATCATTCTCCTCTGCTCCTTGTACTACGGGGAAAACATGAGAAAACGAATTATCACCTTCTGCTTTAGCTTGCCTCACTGCTGCCAGGAACCCCACATCAGATTTTTTCCTCACATAATTATTTTTAATTTTTCCTTTAGGTCTTTTCCTAACCATGGGAAAAGTAAATTCATCATCATGATATCTAGCCGCAGCATCCTCTAATTCTTGCTCAAATTCAGAAGGCAAAAGTTTATCAGAATCTGCATTTGATTTTTCAGAATCTGAGTCAGAACGTTCCTTTTCTAACAGTATAGGAGCTGACGCCCCGTGGAATAATTTCTCTTCATTAATCTCCTTCTGAGGAGCAGGAGAGGGAGGAGCAGATTTTACTTCTCTAGCTAAAAATATAGCCTCATGAGTGGGATCAAGGCAGTTTTTAAGCATGTTCCATAAAGGAAGGCATTATGAGGTACTTGCTCGGGTCCCTCTTTTATATAGTACTCCTTCATTTCTTTACCTACTTTCTGCCAAGTAGCGAGGTCAAGAGTTCCCTCCTCAAGGAACCATGGAGAAACATACTGAATAAAATGGAAAAAATCAGTCAACTGTTTGTTAGATACTGACATTCCTCTGACTTTTAACATGTGATGTGTAATATTCACAAACATGCGCCGTTCTTTTGACTCTGTATTACCCATTCTTTTGAAACTTTCCTACTCTATCTTTCCCTTCCCTTAAGGTAACTGGTAAAAACCAGCGGGGCTGCAGCATCTTTAGTAGGATCCTATCCCTTAATGAAGAAAGAGAAAGCTTACCTTCAGGTCCCTGTTCGGGCGCCAAATGCCGTGGTCCAGCCGAGGCACGAGGGAACATGCTGAAGGTGGTTAAGGGAGTTGGCGAGAGTGATGAGTCGCACACCAAATTGAGTGAGAATCAACGATTTTTTTTATTGCAAGATAAGCACAGTTTTTATATTCTCTTTTTTGGCAAGTGTAAGCATTCTCTTTGTATAACTGACTTTAGATAAGCACTTTCAGTTTCATGGCAACAGGATGTAAACTTTTTACGGAACAGTAACTAGTGACTTAGTAGTTCCTATTCTGACTTGTAGTTAAACTTTAAATTTTTATCTAAAGAGTCATCAAGACCATTAACTATTCTTTGGGCAACAGTTTCTGCCTACAGTATACTTTTGTATTCTTACTAAAATCTAAATAACCTGACAAGCTTAAATGTTCTAGAATAATTACTGAGATCATATGTGCTGTTTAATCATTACAAGACTATTGTTTTTTCTTAACTGTGTAAGTAATAAATTTAAACTATTGACGTTAGCAGTCAAATCACATTCAACAATAAACAGGCCATTGTTTTCGCATGCAGGTAGACAATTAAAAGAAAGCATTATTGTAAGACATTATGATTAACCTGCTGAGGGAAATAGAGGCCTCGATGATATTTGGAGGGACTGTGCCTGTCTTAGGTCAGGATCGTGCTAAACGGCTGCTGGATCTTACCCATCATTGGAAACCATGGCAGCAATTGGCCAGGCCCCTGTCTTAGGTTGACCCAGCGGCTTTGCCGCAGAGAGAGGGGGGGTCCAGTTGCCCGTTAATGACTAACCAGTCCAGCACCCAATGAGGCATATTTCTCAAGGAGCTCAAAAAATGGCCTTTGTAAAAGTATAAACAGGGTGAAATTAGGCCCCAAGTCTTGAAGTGCTTAGCTCTCCTCTGCAAGTTGGGTATCCTTGATCCCTCCTTGACCAGCCACGGACCTTGTCACGTTTTTGGTCTTGACGAGAGCTAAGCACCTCTGTTGATGGCCGCCACAATCCACTGTAGCAACCATGATTGACACAGCTGCCTCTCACTCACATGAAACAAGAGCTTGGACACTAGAGTACCTGGTTCTATCACCAGAACTGCTTTTAAACCATCATGTCTCAATGACCTTGCTTACCAGTAGCCATAGTTAGAGGTAGATAATTTCTGTGTAATTTTATATTTTAAATCTCACGTGAATTATCCAAGAGGCAGAACCTAATTTGTATCCAGAAACTTAGCTGCAAGGAAGTCTGGTAGTTGTAGTTTACAAATATCTCCAGGCTTTCTCAAGTAGAAGAAAAGAGGAAGGATTTTAAGAGAATAATCTCCTTGCATGTAACACTGACAAACCTGCTTTGGAGTTTTCTTATGTCAATGTCAATATAGAAATATTTAAATAATTACCTAGATTGACTACAACTAGATTCATCCAGAGATCCTACAAGTATGCATTTGCAAGCACAAAGATTAATTCTAACTCCTCTAGCAAAACCTAAACCCATGCTCCTTCTGTTCCCATCCTTTGCTCATTGTGTAAACTTCTCCCAAACATCTCTGCAGCCCTCCACCAAGGTGGAGTAATTTATATCACAGCTCCACAAACTCTTTTTTTAACGGACCAGCAAGTATTTTAACCATTGTGGGCCTTACATGAACTATATCATATTCATTTTCCTTTGCTGTCTTTTTTTAACAACCCTTAAAAAATGTAAAAAAACATTATTAGGTTGAGAGAGGTACAAAATCAAGTGATTCAGTAATTTTTCAGCTTCTGATCTCAATCACGTAATGCTCTACCTTCAATGCATAGGTATTTAATTTACATAAAGCTTTTCTCATCACAAAATCATTAGTATGAAGAGCCTAACCTGTTACTAGGACAGTCCAGAATTAGGTCTACCTAGTTTTTTGTCAGTTGGTTTCTTTCATCCATTGTCAGTATCCAACGTCTTCCCTTGCTTACCTCAAATAGGGTCACAAGAAAGTTAATATTTTGTCTTCTGGTCTTTAGCCATCTGTTTCCTCAGAATGATATAGAGACTTGGAAATATTCACTGGAATTCACTGGCATAACTCACTGTATTTCTGTGATTTTCTGATCAATATTATCCAACATACATCACCAAAATAGCCAGTAATAAAAAGAAACATGGAATAAGGTGAAATCATTGCAAATAGTGAAATATCTGGATAGTTTTACTTAATTTGATAATGAATTTGTCTGAAAAGAAAAACTATGCATTCATTATCCCAGAAAATTTTCTAAATAAAGTATGCCAAAATACAGCAAAAACAAACAAACAAAAAACATTAGAGGCACATAAGAGCAGATTTGAATTTTTTAAAACAGAATTAGTGATTTTGGAAATAGGACATCTGAAATGGGAAAGACAGGAGAACAAAAAGATAAGAAAATGGAAAAAAATAAGGCAGGGCCTCAGGGAATTGAATGACAATGTAAAATGCACAAACATACACATTATTGGTATCCCAGAAGGAGTAGAGACCGGAAAAGGAGCAGAAAGAATATTTGAGGAAATAATGACTGAATACTTCACAAGTCATATGAAAGATATAAATATCAGTGTTCAAGAAGGACAATTCACCCAAAAAAAAATAAATTTGAATAGACCTTCACAGAGACACCTACTATTCAGAATGACAAATACCAGAGATAAAGAGAGAATTCTGAAAGCAGCAAGAGAAAAGAAAGCAATACATGCAAGGGAACATTGATGAGATTAAGTGATGACCTCTCATCAGAAACCATGGAGCAATGAAGAAAGTCTTATGATATATTTAAGGTCCTTAAAGAGAAAAGTACCACCCAAAAATTCTGTATCTGACAAAACTGTCCTTCAAAAATGACAGTGAGTTAAAAGCCTTCACAGACAAAGAAAATCGGATAGAATACATTACCAAAGACCAGAATTACAAGAGATACTAAGGGGAGTGCTGGAGCCTGAAAGGGAAAAAAAAACAAGGATGAGAGAATTGGAGAAGAGTGTAGAAATGAAGATTATTAGGTAGCGTGTTTAAAGGGTTAAAAGACAGACAGTAGTATGATATGAAAACAGAAAGCCAAAGGACAAAATGCATGAAGAATGTAATGTCTTTACATTAATAACATTGAATGTTAAAGCCTTGAGCTCCCCAATCAAAAGACATAGACTGATAGAATGAATAAAAAATATGTGCCAACTATTTGTTTTCTGAAGGAGAACATTTAAGGACTTTGGTATGTGGCAAACAGCCTGGGAACATAAACAGGCCGCACTTAAGTTAGAACAGATCAAAAAACATGTTATACCTAAGATAAAATCTAATGTGTACCCGGATGAAGGTTCAAAGAAGGGTGAGGATGTGCTGAACTCAGAAAGAATACAAAAAGATAAACATCAAGACAGAAACCATGTTCTTATGACGTTTGTAGCAGAGGCAGGAAAAAGTTACTACAAGTTACTAAAAAACGTTAGCACAGGCACACTTTTCATTGCTTTGTTCTGTGATCATAGTAAAAGCCATGATGGTTTGTTCAGAGGGACTCTTCTCCCCTAGAATGGAGGTCCCCTGACCCCATCTTTAGCATATTTCTGTCTCCTGGCTTTCATCCGTGGCACCGTCTTCACGGTTCCAGTTCCAGAATTTCAACATTTGCAGCCGAACAGGGACCTGAATATGCAATAATTTTACTGCCAGTGTGCAGTGTACCAAGGAGCTCCTTGATGAGCGGTTTCCAGAAAAGTAAGTTTCATCCTCGGGACATCAGGGTAATGCGGAATCATCAGTCGAGTTTTGAAGAGTACTCTAATCAGTTGAAAACATTATTGAAAAGCACCGTTGTCACTGTTAAATCCTCGGCTTTTAAAGAAGTGTTTTCTTTAGTGCAGAAGCATTGCTATTGGTTTCAGCCCAAAGGGCATAATATATTGAACTTAAAGCAATGGAAATTAGTTATGAAAGCCTTATGGAGGGCTTATAAAAAGGGAGAGCTGATTCCTTTACATGTGTGGTCTTTGTGCAATCTTATTTCTTTGGCTCTTGAGCCATTACTATCAGAAGAAAATGAGGAATCTAAAGAGAATGTTGCAGTTGCTGAACCTTTATTGGATCTTAGAGGATGGTGCAAATCCATATGCAAATGAAAATGAAATATTGACCAAAGAACAATTGGTTAATATCCCCTGATCTATAAAGACAGAGGAAAAGAAGAAACTTATTTCTAAAGGGGCATACAGAACTTTTCCTGCCGTCATAATGCCTTTGGCCCCTAAAGAGGATCTGTTAACATTTGAGCAAACGCCCCCAGCAACTCCATTTAATCCATTTCTTACTTCATTTGATGATCCTCCTAGGGCGTCTGTTACTGTTCCTGCTGCATCCTCTGCAATTATGAAAAGTATAGCACAAGGTAGTGGAGCTGGAGATTCAGATGCTATTCAACTCCTATCTGCTTTCTCAGTCACTGTTACACAGGTGCAACCTAATGCACAATATCCTCATGAAGGTGTACAGTATGACCACGTTCCTATATGTTTTAAAAGTATTAAAGAGTTAAAACAGGCATATACTCAATATGGGGTAAATTCGCCATATACTTTTGGATTGGTGCAAGGGCTTGCACAAGCAGGTAGACAAATGCCTTGGAATTGGGATATGCTGACCCACACTGTCCTGAATTTGGTTGAGTTTTTACAATTTAAGACTTGGTGGACTGATGAAGCTAATATTGCGGCACGCCGGAATCTACAATAAAATCCTCCCGTGCCTATTACAACAGAACAGTTACTGGGGATAGGTCAGTGGTTTGGGGTCCCCTGACAATTGCAATATGAAGATGTGGCCATTGTTCAAATTCATGTGTTGTCTTGCTGCATGGAGGCATATTACAACTCCTGGTCAAGTTAATCTTTTACAAAAATAACTCAAGGAAATACAGAGCCCTAAGTTGAATTCATTGCGAGGTTGACGGATATAGTTACAAAAACTGTTACTCAGCCCAATCTTAGGGATATGCTTCTTCAAATTTGGCTTTTGGCAATGTTAATAATGAATGCAAAAAGACTTTGTGTCCTATCAAAATGGCAGGCGGTACTTTGCAGGATTGTATTAAGGCCTGCCAAGATATTGGTTCTAATACTTACAATATGAGTCTCCTTGCGGCCACTATAAAAGGACAGAATCATATGACCAGTACTTTAATATAGTTTAAATGTGGAAAACCTGGACACATAAGAAAAGACTGTTGAGTCAAAACTGTTACTAGAACTCCATCTAGTGGTAACAATAAATCTGCCCTCAAGAGTGTTTGTTTCTTATGTCAAAAGGGATTACATTGGGCTAATGAGTGCTGTTCAAGATATCATAAAAACAGCACACCTATTAATAAGTCGGGGAACTCCTGAGCAGGCTTAGCTCATGGCCCTCAGAAAAACAACATGAGCACTCTATCCATGCTGGCTCAGACATACCCAGTCAGCAATGGAGATTTCCACTCCTACTTGTCACAGAATTAAAAGCTGCTACTAAAGGTAGTGCAGCTGTTGATTTTCCCTCTCCTAAAACTAAATTAGTGACTCCGTCTTTGGGTGTTCAAAAAATAAAAACAGGCATTAAAGAACCTATTCCAGTGCATAATGTTGGTCTTATAATTGGACATAGTAGCCTTACAGCCAAAAGTGTTTTGGTGCAAACGGGAGTCATTGATTCTAACTATGGTGGAAAAATTTGTGTTTTGTTACAAACTCTAACTCCCTATGAAATTGAGTCTGGTGATGGTATTATTCAACTTCTTTTACTGCTGTATCACAAGACTGTTTCATGGCCCATAAAAAGAAAAGGAGGTTTCGGTTCAACAGGTCATAAGGTTTATTGGCAGACAGCAATTTGAGATGAAAGACCTGAAATTACTATAAAAATAAATGGGAAAATTTTCCTGGAACTATTGGACACAGGGGCTAATGTATCCATAATAGCAAAAAGGTTTTGGCCTCAGGCTTGGACTCTTCAAAAGGTCCCTACAGTCTTCACTGGCATAGGAACAATGGCAGATATTTATCAAAGAACTCAGATTTTTAAAGTAGAAGGTCCGGAAGGACAAAAGGGAGTGCTGCAACCTTATGTTGCAGATGTAGCACTTAATTTGTGGGGATGTGATTTACTTAATCAATGGGGGGCTTATTTAAACATTTCTCAAATTTGTGATAATGCTAAGCATACTATTAATACAATACAATTTTCCTCCTCTATGGATTTGCAAACGTGATTTCCTGGAGATTTTCGAGGCGTAGAATGTCCAAGTATAGAGGAGGGGCTACTGTAAAACAGGGCTTCCCATTACCTCTTAAATGGTTAACAATTAAATCCATATGGGTAGATCAGTGACCCCTTACAAAGAATAAGACAGAAGCCCTTAAACTTTTAGTAGAAAAGTAGTTAAATGCTGGACATAGTGAACCATCTTCTAGCCCATGGAATTCACCTGTTTGTTATAAAGAAAAAATCAGGAAATTGATGCATGCTTACACATCTTACGGAAATTAATAAAATCATGCAACCCATGGTCCTTTCCAACCTGGTCTCCCCTCTCCAATTATGATTCCTCAAGATTGGCATCTTCTTATAGTAGATTTAGAGGTTGTTCTTTTTGCTATTCCCCTTTATTCAGAGGATAGAGAAAAATTTGCCTTTACTATACCTTCTCCTAATCATGCACCCCTACAGAAAGGTATCAATGGAAAGTGCTACCTCAAGGGATGATGAATAGTCCTACATTGTGTCAATATTATGCTAATGTGCCATTGCAGTTTTTACATCAACAATTCCCTGACACCTTGATTGTCCATTATATAGATGATATTTTATTTGCTGCAGAACAAAAGTTAATTTTACACAAACTGTTTTCAATGGCAAAAAAACTTTTGCCACAATATGGATTACAAATATCAGAGGAAAAGATTCAAACATGAGCTCCTTTTCAGTATCTTGCCCACACAATAAATGGAAATATTATAACTCCTCAAAAGGTTCAATTTCATAACAATCATTTACATACTTTAAATGATTTCCAAAAATTATTAGGAGACATTAATTGGGTACACCCAACTCTTGGAATTCCTACTTATGCCTGAACCAATCTTTTTAACACTGTTACCGGTAACCCCAATTTAAATAGTCCACAAAATTTATCATCGGAAGCCTTGGCAGAATTACGCTGGGTTGAGCAAAGAATACAGAATAGCCAATTGACTAGGATTTCTTTAACTCTCCCTGTGTCACTTCTAATATTTCCATCTATACACTTGCCTACTGGACTATTATGGCAGGATGAAAGCATTATAGAATGGATATTCCTACCTAATAAAGACACAAAGAAACTTTCAACATATCCTGATAAGATTACTGCTATCATTGTTAAAGGAAGATATTGATTAAGACAATTATTAGCTAAAGATCCTGACAAGATTATATTAGATCTTACCAAACAGCAACTTACATAGCTTTGGCAGTATAGTGACCCCTGGTAGTTTGCACTTGCAGATTTTGTTAGCACAATTGATAATCATTTCCCTAGTTTGAAATTATTACAGTTTTTGAAAGGCAGCTCTTGGATTCTCCCTAAAATAATACGTCTAGCCCCCATCTCTGCTGCACCTACATATTACACGGACGGCAGTAGTAATGGTATGGCTGATTATTTATGGCCTAATATTAAAACCTGGCAAATTTCCTTTTCCGCTGCTCAAAAGGTTGAACTAACTGCTGTCATACAATTACTACTTGATGTACTAGGCCCTTTAAATATTGTATCTGATTCAGCCTATGTTTGTCATGTAGTTAATTATATAGAAACCATTTATTTAATACTTATCTCTGAATTAGAAGAACTTTTCTTCCAGTTGCAATCTGTAATTCGTAACCATATTCACCCTCTCTATATTACTCACACATGATCACATTCTAATTTCCCTGGCCCTATGGCTATTCAAAATGCTTCAGTTGGCAAACTTATTGCTGTTGTTGATGCTGCTACCACTTTTCATAGATTAACTCATACCAATGCTTCAGGCCTTCCTCACTTAACAGTGTGGGAAAGTAAAAATATTGTTCACCAGTGCCCATCTTGTGGCCCCATTCATGCACCTAGTTTTTCACCTGGGGTAAATCCCCGAGGGGAAAGTCCAAATGAGATATGGCAAATGGATGTCACACACGTTCCATCATTTGGCTGTCTACAGTATGTACACATTACTGTTGACACTTTTAAAATTTTATCTGGGCTACTGCACAATCTGGAGAGAAGGCAATGCATGTTCAATCATATTTATTGCACTCTTTTTCGGTCATGGATTTGCCACATCAGATTAAGACAGACAGTGGCCCTGCATATCTCAATCACTCTTTCCACAACTTTTGCGATACATGGCATATTAAGCATACAATGGGCATTCCTTATAAACTTCAAGGACAAGCTATAGTAGAGAAGAGTAATCAATTATTAAAACTTATGTTACAAAAACAGAAAGGGGGATATGGTGGAGAATCTGTAAGTGATAAATTATACAAAGCATTATTCACCTTAAATTTTCTTAATTGACAACAAGTTTCAAACACAACGGCAGCTAAACAGCATTAGGGAATGAATAGCAAGCAAAATCAAAATAAGGAATGTGGACAACCAATATATTGGAAAAATGAAAACACGAATAATTGGGAAAAAGCATTAGTAAAGATATGGGGACGAGGCTTTGCTCTTATTATTACAGAAGCTGGAGAGCAGTAGTGGATTACTTCAAGAAGAATAAAACCCAGGATGGAAGATGTTACAGAAAACTGAAAAATGGAGTTGGATGTTGTTTATGGATTTCTGGCAGGTAACATGTTGGTACAAGGTAAGATACTACATCATAATTACACTTATTGGGCTTATATCACTAATTCCCCTGTTAGAACTTTTAACTTGGGCAGATGAATCTTATCTGATATATTTCAACCAATCTTATCATTTTCCAGGACCAGTAGACCCCCGACTACCATTAAAACCTGAGAAAGAGGGAAAAGTTATAGAAAATTTATCTCTGCCATTTATAGAATGACCTCTTTGTATAGGACATGATCCTGCATGTATGCAACCCCAAAATCACAGTTTGGTTATTACAGAAAAGAATTAAACCCTAATATATATTCTCATATTTCCATCCTTACCATATCACCCTGATGATATGATAAATCACACGTGTCCAATACCAAATAGATTACAGAATGATAAATGGCATACAAGCCATAGCGCTTAGGAGGTTGTGTTTTTAATGATTCCTATGGAATTGTAAAGGATCAGGCCCTTATAGGGATACCAAAACCTAATGTAAACACAACCATAAATTGGACAATTAATAATTCAACAAAAACAACTAATGAAAGCTATCCTTATTTTTGGAATTTTGGGGATATCACAAGCACAAATTCATCCCTAAATTGGATACATCAAGGAAGATTCATCCCTCAACCATGGGACAATAAAATTAATAAAACCCAGATGTATTTATGGAAAGTTTTTCTAGGAACCAGACTGATGCTTAAATGGCAGGGTAGTAGATCCAGTAATACTAGTTTAAAAAGAAAATCAACTCAATATCTTACTGTATGTGTTAGGGATCCTGTAGTTTTCACAATTGGAGAAATAACATTTGGAGAAAAGAATATTAGTTGTTCCAATTGTCCTTTATTCACTTGTCTTAAGAATTCTTATATACAGGACAATAAAGCCCTCTTCTTCGAATGAAGAAAAAGAGGACTTTGGCTCCTGGTGCGAATAAGACATTGGCAGCAGTCTCCTGAGTCTCAGCTGCTGTGGCATTTTCTAGGCCATTATTTTAAAAGAACAAAAAGATTAATTGGACTTATAATTGCAGGAATTTTAGGATTAATAGGTATCATTACAGTAGCTGCGGTGGCAGGTACTGCCCTACATCAAGGGGTACAAACACTACAGTATTTTAAAGATTGGCATAAAATTGCAAGTGAAATGTGGCATAGTCAATCTCACATAGATATGGAATTAAACAACCATATGAATGACCTTGAAACAGCCATTGATCATTTAGGGAATCAGATTTATAACTTAAATTTAGTTAGAGCACTGAAATGTGATTGGAATGAAAGAACATTTTCTATTACCCCTTTACCTTACAATAATAGTGAACATGAGTGGGAAGAAGTAAAAAAAATCATTTAATTGGATACAAGCATAATATATCTTTAGACATCTTAGAGTTGCAGAAGAAAGCAGTAACCATGTCCCAAAATGAATTATAAGAAACCCCAGGGGCAGAATTTTGGAATGAATTGTCACAAAATTTGAATGCTATCAATCCTTTTCACTGATGGAAGGAAAAGACTGTTCAAATATCATTATGGATTGGGTTAGGAATTGTCATTGTACGCATTATTGCTATCTGTCTTCTCAGAAATAGAATATTAACATATATGCAAAAGGAGAATAAGCACTTAAATTTAGTGGGCATATTTATGTTGAGAAAATTAGCCAATAAAGATTATGCTGAATGATAAGTAGAATGTAGAAGAATTAGAAGTAAATATATATATAGATAGATAGATACATCTAATATCCTTAGATATGTACTTATGTTAATCAACATGCTTATAAAGGTGCCTACTAAAAGGAGAACCTGAAGAAAGATGATGAAAGGAATCAGACAAAAGGAGTCTAAGAAAGCCTTCCCAAAGTTACCAAAAAGAATGACTGGTGGTCAATAACGGGTAAGATCCTTTAAGAGAAAGGACAACCTAAGACAGGTACAGTCACATTGGCACAGGAAAGAAGACAAGGTCAATGAGAAATTCCCTTGTGAAGCAAACAGAGACTATGTCTGAAAAACTACAATCAATTGGTTCTTGATATATTAATAGTGCTGTTAAAAAATAAAAAAGGGTGAAATGAAGGAGAACATGTAAGGACTTTGGTATTTGGCAAACAG
This sequence comes from Cabassous unicinctus, assembly GCA_029593785.1. Lineage (NCBI taxonomy): Eukaryota > Metazoa > Chordata > Mammalia > Cingulata > Chlamyphoridae > Cabassous > Cabassous unicinctus. The sequence goes on along the minus strand of JAQZBX010002389.1, from coordinate 60,374 downwards.
CCTGGGAACATAAACAGAATGCACTTAAGTTAGAACAGAACAAAAACATGTTATACCTAAGACAAAATCTAATACGTACCTGGATGAAGGTTCAAAGAGAGGTGAGGATGTGCTGAACTTAGAAAGAATAGGAAAAGATAAACATCAAGATGAAAGCATCTTGAAATTTGTAGCAGAGACAGGAAGAGGTTATTATAAGTTACCAGTAAACGTTAGCATAGGCGCACTTTTCATTGCTTTGTTCTGTGATCTAATAAAAGCCATGATGGTTTGTGAAGAGGGACTTTTCTCCCATAGGGTGAAGGGTCCCCTGACCCCATTTTTAGCATATTTCTGTCTCTTGTCTTTCATCTGCATCTTCAAGGTTACAGTTCCAGAGTTTCAACAGTTTTCTACAGGAGACTCACCTCAGATGTAAGGACACAACCAAGTTAAAATTGAAAGGTTAGGAAAAAAATTCCATGCATAATGTAAGCAAAAAAAGAGCTGGAGTAACAATACTGATATTGGACAATATAGATTTTAAATGTAAAACTGCTATAAGGGATGAAAAATGTCATTACATATTAATAAAAGGGGCAAAAAAACAAGAAAAAATAACTCTTCTAAATATTTATGCACCTAACATGAGTGGCCGAAGGTAAACACTAGAAAAACTGAAGGGGGAAATAAGTGTCTCTGAAGTAGTAGTTGGAGACTTCAATACAACACTCTCAGTATTGGATAGAAGATCTGGGCAGAGGATAAATAAGAAACAGAGGACTTGAAAAATATGATAATGAGCTAGAACTAACAGACATCTATAGAGCATTGCACCCCAAATAGCAGGATACCGATTCTTTTTATGTGCTCATGGATCCTTCTTCAAGATAGACCATATGTTGTGTCACAAAAAAATCTCAATAAATTTTTAAAAACATGAAAGTATACAAAACACTTTCTCTGATCATAACAGAATGAAACAGGAAATCAATAATGGATGGAAAGAGGGAAAATTCATAAATATATGGAGAGTAAAGAACTCACTCTTAAATAATCACTGAGACAAAAAGAAATTGCAATAGATTACAGCAAATACCTTGAGATGAAGGAAAATGAGAACACAATATATCTAAACCACTGGGACAGTGCAATGGCAGTGCTGAGAGGGAAATTTATAGCCCCCAATGCTTATATGAAACCTGAAGAAAGAGCTAAATCCTCGACAATGTATTTGCAAACAGAATTCAAAAGCACATTATAAGAATTATACAACATTATCAAGTGGGTTTTATCCTAGGAATGCAATGGTGGTTCAACACAAGAAAATTAGTTAGTGAAATAAACCACATTGAAATATTGAAATAGAAAAGTCACCTCATCCTCTTTCTTGTTGGAGAAAAGGCATTTTACAAAATACAGCACACTTTCTTGATAAAAACACCTCAAAAGAAAGGAATAGAAGAAAGCTTTCTCAATATGGTAAACTGCTTATATGTAAAAGCTAGAACTAGCATTCTACTTAACTGTGAAAGACTGAAATCTATCCCACTGGCATCAGGAACAAGACAAGGATGCCCACTGCCACCGTTGTTATTCAATATTGTGCTAGAAGTTTTAGCTAGGAAAATTAGCTTAGAAAAAGTCATAAAAGGCACCACAGGAGGAAAGGAATAAGTAAAATTTTCTCAACTTGCTGATATGATCCTCGATCTAGAAAATCCTGAATAATTCTCTACAAAGCTACTAGAATTAATAGACAAGTTCAGCAAAGTGGTAGGATAAAAGACTAATATGCAAAACTCAATAGCATTTTTATACACTATTCATGTGCAATCTGAGGAGGATATCAGAAAAGAAAATTCCATTTATAATAGTGACTATAATAATCAAATATTTAGGAAAAAAATGAGCAAAGACATAGTGTACTTGTATTCACAGAAATACAAAGTATTGCTAAAAGAAATTGAAGAAGACAAATAAATGGAAGCACATCCTGTGCTCATGGATTGGAAGATTAATATCATTAAGAAGTCAAATCTAGCTAAACAGATTTACAGATTCAACACAATTCCAATAAAAATTCCAACAGCCTTTTCTGAAGAAATGGAAAAGCCAATAATCACATTTATTTTGGAAATTAAGGGGTCCCAAATAGTCAAAAATGTCTTTAAAAAGAAAAACAAATTTGGAGAACTCTCACTTCTGGAATTTAAAGAATACCACTGGAAGATGGCGTCCACATGCTATTGGCACAAGGAAGACACATTGACCAATGCAAATGAATTGAGAGTTTTGATGTAAATCCTTGCATACACAGCCATCTGATATTTCACAAGGCCCCCAAGTCCACTCAGTTGGGAGAGAATGGCCTGTTCAACAAGTGGTGCTTGGAGAACTGGATATCCATATCCAAAAGAATGTGAGCGGAACACCATTTCACACCTTATACAAAAATCAACTGAAGATGCATCAAAGATCTAAATGTAAGAGCCAAGACCATAAAGACCGTGGAAGATAATGTAGGGAAGCATCTACATGACCTTGTAATAGGAAATGGTTTCATGAACTTCACACCAAAAGCACAAGCAGCAAAAGAAAAAATAGATAAATGTGATCTCCTTAAAATTAAAAACTTTTTCACCAAAAGGACATTATCATTTAAAAAAAAATATATATATATATATAAAATAACATTTATGTAAGAAAATGTGCATATATGCATATGTATTTATATATCATTTTTAAAATATTGGTATGTACTGTGAAAAATCTTGATTTTTATGAATAATAAAACAAAAAGGAAGCCTACCCAATGGGAGAAAATATTTGGCAACCATATATCTGATAGGAGCCTAATATCCTGCATATATAAAGAAATACTACAACTCGAAAATATAAAGACTAACAACGAATTTAAAAAATGGGCAAGTGATCTGAAAAGACACTTTTCCAAGGAAGAAATACAAATGGCTAAAAAGCACATGAAAAAATGCTCGACATCTCTAGCTATTAGAGAAATGCAAATCAAAACTACATTGAGATAGCATCTTACACCCATTAGAATGGCAGCTACTAAAAAAACAGCAAACTATAAGTGTCAGAGAGGATATGGAGGAATGGGAACCCTCATCCACTGTTGGTGGGATTGTGGGATTGTGGAGGACACTGTGGAGGACAGTTTGGTGGTTCCTCAAGAAACTAACTATAGATCCTTCATATGATCCAGCGATCCCACTCCTGGGTATATGCCCAGAAGAACTGAAAGCAAAGACACAAACAGATATATGCACACCAATGTTCATAGTGGCATTGTTCACTATTGTGAAAAGTTGGAATCAACCCAGATGCCCATCAACAGATGAATGGATAAACAAAATGTGGTACATACATACAATGGAATATTACTCATCTCTAAGAAGGAATAAAGTGCTAACACATGGGATAACATGGATGAATCTGGAAGACCTTATGTTGAGTGAAGCAAGGCAGGCATTGAAGGATGAACAATATATGACCTCAATGATACAAATTTAGGATATTGAGCAGTCTCTGAGAACTATTATCTGAAAGATAGGTATACAAGAAAGAGGAAGAGAGGAGAAAGTTGTGAGCCATCACCCATATGGATGTAACCTATGGTAAAGTGATAGAGTGTAGTTGTTTATTGAAGGAATAGGACTGGAGGGTCGTGATATATTGGGGTGGGTGGTGCAGGGTTGACAGGTGGGTAGATTGGGAAGGGTGGGTTAGAATACCCAGGATACTGAGGAAAGAGATTGGACAGGGACCAGGTGAAAACTTGGAACTTGTGGGTATGATTGAAAATACAGAGGTGGGAATGATCTTATGGCAATATGTCAAAGAAGTGTCACTACTTTGGGGTGTTGGCTGTGAGGGCATTTGGGACCAGGCGCATCTGGAGCAGGCTTATAGGGAGCGTGTGAGTGTTCATCCTGTCATAATGTATTGTATCAGTGGGTGGCAATCCACACAATGAGAGGGAAATAGATGGACTCCCATCTTTGGGAGGAAAAATTTGCTCAGAAATAGACAGGTCGGCATCTCTTAAGACCAAGAGTGCTTCCTAATAGTAGAGGACAAACTAGTGTGTCATGACCTTTTGTTGCATGTAACCATGAATCTTGTCATCCAATGAGTCAAGTCAGGGTTTCACTGTGGGCCCCGGTGGGTGGGGGGGAGGAACACAACAGATCAAGTGGGGTATTTAGTGGTCAGTGGAAATGTTTTTCATTACCTTACAGTGATGGACACAGGACATGGAAATATCATCAAAATTTATAAAAGTGTATGATCTAAAATGTAAACCATATTGTAAACCACTGACAATTATTAGTAGCTATGTTTCGCTATCTGTATAGCAGTTATAACAATGTTACCATCCACATATGAAAAGGTTTTACTATAGGGTGAGGAAAGGGGGAGGAGGTTGGTTATATGAGAGTGCTTTGTATTCTCCACGTGACTTCGCTGTGACCTAAACTTCTTTGAAAATTAAAGGAAAAAATAGTGAGACACTGGAGAGTGAGAAGGAGAAGGTGCCATGGTACAGACTGAACACCAGATATTGCAGTGATAAAAGGCAAAATGTCAAAAAAAATTTTTTTTTAAGTTTTTAAAAAATTCTTTCTCATTTTTTGAATAATCCAATCTTTCAATTTTATTTCAGTTTTTTTTTTTACATTTTCATGTATTTTATCCCTTACATTTAAACATCATTATTATTTCATTTTCCTATTAATTGTATTTGGCTATTGCATTGGCTTCTTCTTTAAAGAAGCTTTGGATCACAGAAGGGTTACAACAGGGGCAAGAGTGGATCATTGGTGGGGGGTGTCTGGGTTGGGGGTTTCATGGGAGGAAGTTCACCTGAATATACATGAAAGATATATAAAATTGTTCAAATAATCAAGGGATTGGGCATGGTCACAGTGGGTGGAGAATCATTCAATAAATGAGAGAATACTGAATTCCCAGCATGGAAAGCTCTGCCACATTCTCCAAGGGAGCAGCAACAGTCCCCCGAGTGCAGGGGCAGTGTCTGGCAAAGGAGGATGGTCCACTGATGAGCTCTTGTTATTGATGACTACCTTATGAGTCTTTGCTCTTGCAATTGAAACTTAGCCTATTGTTATGTGGTGCCTAAGGGTTGCCTAATGAGAGCCTCCTTGTTGTTCAAATATGGCCTCTCTCTAACCCAAACTCAGCATATGAACGCATTACCTTCCTCCCAGCATGGGACATGACTACCGGGGATGAGCCTGCCTGGCAATGAGGGTTTACTAACAAGTGCCAACAGGCAATACGACTGGAAAAACACCTCGAAAAAAATGGGGAAAATTTAAAGACTAATGAGTTCATATGGCTAAGAGACCTCAAAGGGAGTTGGGAGATCATCCAACATTTTATGCCCATCTCAATAGGATCTCATAGGTTTCCTATGTGGATATCACTCAAACAGATAGGCTCCTGAGGGCTCTGCAGACACACAGGTCCTATATCAGGGTGGATAACCCCAGAATTTCATGCCTGATCAGTGGGCCATACTTTGGAATCCTTGCTCCTGAGAGTGATAGTGTTGAACCCAAATATGTCTTCCCTGCACATGGTCTATCTGTCCCTTCTGTTCAAACCTATATGTGGAGCCGGAACTTTTAGGTATACCTCCAGAGACTAGGATCTTTGGGCTATCCATGTGCCAGCAGGACATGGAATATTGGTTAACCTGCAACTCCTACTCTACAGCTGAATGGACTCACCCTGGACACCTGGTGGAGAGATGATGATTGATAATGGCCATCCCAGGGAATGGAGAGGGTCTGCAGCTGCAGGCAAGATAATACCATCCATCTTATCCATTGGATATAAACACCCTCTAACTTGGAGGTGGAGTTGACATCACCATCTCAGACTCCTCAGGATTGGGGGAAGGGCTATGGACTAGAGTGGGCTAAATGGTATTCTCTTATAGACTTATTGTTATTCATGCAATGGAAGTAATTACAACATTAATATGGAGCCAATGGCCACCGGATCCTTTGGGAGCAGGGAGAGGGAAAAGCAGTGGTAATACAGTGGCTTTTTCGGGACTAGGGAATTATCCTGAGTGACATTACAGTGACAAATATAGGCCATTTTATATCATGATATAACATGCAGAACTGTGTAGCGCAGAGTATGTTCTACAATGTGAACTATGGTCCAGGCTTAGTGGCAAAACCCCAGGTTGTATATATCTATTGCAGGTTATGTGCCACTGTAATGAAGGATGTTTATGTGGGAGGTTGTGATAGGAGTGGGAGGTGTGGAATATGAGAATCCCTACAATTTTTGTGTAACATTCATGTAATCTACGTATCTTTTACAAAATTAAAAAAATATATTTTAAAAAAAGTATATTACTTAGTTACAGTGATAAAAACAGCATGTTACTGGCATAAAGATAATCTGATCAATGGAACTGAATAGAGAACTCAGAAATAGACCCTCACATCTACAGTCTAATGATTTTTGACAAGGTCATCAATCCCTCTCAACTAAGCCAAAACAGTCTATACAACAAATGGTGCTGGGAGAACTGGATAGCCATATCCAAAAGAAAGAAAGAAGCCCCCTATCTCACACCTTATACAAAAATTAACTCAGAATGTATCAAGGACCTAAATATAAAAGCAACATTTGTAAAACTGCTAAAAGAAAAGGTATGAAAATATCTTCAATATCTCATGGTATGCATTGTTTCCTAAACCTTACACCCAAAGCCCCAGCAACAAAAGAAAAATAAATAAATAAATAAATGAAAGGAACCTCCTCAAAATTAAACACCTTTGCACATCAGAGGTCTTTATCAAGAAGGTAAGAAGTCAGCCAACTCAATGGCGGAAAATATCTGATTATCACATATCCAACAAGGATTTAATATTCATGATATATAAAGTGATTATACAGCTCAGCAATAAAAAAACAAACTCCTTGCTTAAAAAATGAGTGAAAGATGATTGTTCAGAGAAGAAACATAAAAAGCAAAGAAACACATGAAAAAAATTTCAACATCACTAGCCATTAGGGAAATGCAAATCAAAATTATGAGATATCATTTCACTGCTATTAGACTGGCCACTATTAAAAAGTCAGAAAAGTGTAAATATTGGAGATGTTGTGGAGAAATAGAATGCTTATTCACTGTTTTTTTGGGAATGTAGAATGGTAAAGCCCCTGTGGAAGACTGTTTAGCAGTTCCTAAGGAAGTTGAATTTAGACTTGTCATGGTGCCCAGCAATACCATTACTAAATATATACCCAGAAGCAATGAGAAGAGTGACACAAATAGACATCAGAACACCGATGTTCATAGAGGCGTTAGTCATGATTGGTAAAAGTTGCAAACAACCCAAGTGTCCATCAACTGTTTAAAGAATAAACAAATTTAGGTGTATGCACATGATGGAATATTTTGTAGTGGTAAGAAGAAATGAAGAAGTGAAGCATAGGACCACGTGGATGAGCCTGGAGGACATTGTGTTGAGTGAAGCAAGCCGAACACAAAAGGACAAATACTGTATGATTGCCTTATTATGAACTAAATATATTATGTAAACTCATGGAATTAGTAATTTGAATATTAGTCACCAGAATGAGGGTAGCAAATGGAAAACTGAAGGTTAGTCTGTGCAGAATTGAGTAAAAGTTTCTCTGTAAATCTTTGGAAATGAATGGAAATGGTGAGAGCACATCATGATGTTTGTGACTAGCAAACCTATTGCATGGGTATGACATTAGAAAAAAGGGAAAATCTAAAGACATGCTTATTACTAGAAGGAATGCTAAAATACGTAACATGGAGCTGTACAACATAATGAAACCGCATGTAAAATACAAATATGTGTGATATTGCATATATATAAGACTGTTTTTACCTGATATAAATACAAATAAATTGAAGAGAGGAAAACAGAATAGAAGCTATGCATGGCAGGGAAGTCATGGAGAGATTGAGAGGGATGAGGTTTGTGATTATAACAAATGCCATTGATTTTTACACTTTGGATGGATTTATGCTCTATTAATACATATCAATAAAGTTGATTGGTTGAAAAATATGTATACAACTAATAAAAAAGTGATAATGGACCAGCTCGATCCCAAAAGAAAGGAGAATCTTCAACTGCTAGCAAAACAATTCCATTCCTCTATCGCCTAATATCTCTGTGATTTCTCAGCCTGAAATAGAGTGGAAATCATCCCAAATCCCTCAAAACTTGAGATATGAACAAAAATAAAGGGGGATTGCAATCACTGACTAAAACAGATTGGTTGTTATTGTAGTTATCATCTTGCTCTAGCTGAATAACTTGTAACATTGATATAAAAATGAATTTTTAAATAAAAATATGTTAAAACAATAATATATATATATATATATGTCAAAAATTCATTTAATTCAGTTTTTGCACCTCCATTACTGTTAATGTGGTTCAGACCAACATGTGTTCTCACCAAGATGACTAATGTTAAGAGACCAAGTTCTCTATGGCTTTCAAGCAGGTGGAGACATGTTCACTTTGAAGCAAAATTTCCAACTATCAACAGTTGGAGAATGCTGGGGTGAACTAAAGGGAAGAGTGATGGTGACATGTACAGAGATTTTTTCTATTTGGTGTCCAGTGGGGAAAATCTACAGGCCCACAATTGGCACTGGCTAGTTTTGGGGATTTGGCAATCCACAAACCTTCATGCACATCAGCAGAGGCCAGCATGAATGTGAAGCACTGAGGGCTTGGCTGACTGTCATTGCTGTGTAAGTCCACATGTCTTTTATATGATGCTGGTGGGATTAGAGGTGAAGGTAGGGAGGAGACCCAATAGTAATGGGTGAATTTCTGGACAGACAACTGGAATAGAGGATCAAAACAGATTAAATCTGATGTATTAAAATAAAATCAATGTGCTCCAGGAGTGTAAATTAAAATTTCTATATATTCCACTTTGGGTGGAATGGGAAATTAAGTAGAGATACTGATGCAATAACCAAAACCTCTCAACAAAGAAATCCATAACAAGATAGTTTCACTGATGAATTCTACCATGCATTTAAAGAATAATTAGCACCAATCATTTTCAACCATTTTCCAAAAATTCAGGAGGAGAGAACACTTCCTACTACCTTCTATGTAGTCTGTATTACTCTGATCCCATTGCCTGGTAAAGACATCATAAACAAACAAACAAAAAAAATGATACCAATTTACCTCATGAATATAGGTATAAAATTCCTCATAATTATACTAGCAAACTGATTCCAACAGCACTGTAAAAAGATTATAAATCATGACCATGTGGAACTTAACCCAGGAACTCAAGTTTGGTTCAAAATATGAAAATCATTTAAGGTAATATTTTATATAAATAGATTGATGGGAAAGAGCCAAGTGTCTCTCCACACTTGCAGAAAAGGCCTTAAAGAAAAGCAGCACCTTTTCTTGGTAAAAATGGCAAGAAAAATGGAAATAGAAAGGAACTTTCTCAACATAAAAAAAGGTTGCTTATGAAACTCCACAGTTAACAGCATGCTCAATAGTGAAATATTTAAAGACGTTCCCTAAAGACCAGGAATGAAATATGCATGCCTGCTTCCAACCTGCTATTTAATGTTGTAATAGAAATTCATGCCAGAGCAATTATGCAATAAAATAAACACTGTCTCATTTCAAAAGAAAGAAGTAAATTATATATATTTGCAAATGACTTGATCTTATATATAAAAACTCCGAAGGAATTCACAAGAAAAATATTAGAACTAATAAGAGTTCAGCAAAGTAGGAGAGTACAATATCAACACTACGTTCAGTTGTGTTTCTATACACTATCAAAGAACAATTTGAAGAGGAAATTAATATAAGATTTCAAGTTACAATGGCATCTAAATTATCCAGGAATAAATTTAAACAAAGATAAAGAATACATATACAATACATGTATTTACTGGTGAAAGAAATGAAAGAATACCTGAGTAAATGGCAAGACATAACATGTTCATGATTTGTAAGATTTAAGGGAGTTTTTGTCAATATTACCCAAAAACAATACACAAATTCAATACAATTTTTATCAAAATTTAGCAGATTTTTATGCAGAAATAGAAAAACTAATTCTCAAATTTATATAGAACTGCAAGAGACCATGTATAGCCAAAACAAACTTAAATAACATGATTAGAAAACTAACAATTTCTGATTTCAAACTGAACTATAAAGTGCTAAAAATCAGAGCAGTGTGGTACTGGAACAAAGGGAGATAAATAGATTGAAGGAACAGAAGTGAAAGTCCAGGAATAGATCCACAATGGATAGCCAATTAATTTCCAACAAAGGACTAACGTACATACAGGGAAAGAACAGTCCAGTAAACAAATAGAAAGGGAAAATTAGATATTCACATGCAGAAAAATAAAGTTAGATCCCTACCAATTACCAAATTCACAGAGTTAGAAAGCATTATAAAGGTTACCTGGGGGATGGGAAGAGAAGAAAGGAAGAGTGCTTTTTTTGTAAAAATTAGTATATACATATGATAGACACAATGGAGCTGTTGGAGATTCAGGATATGAAATTTAAAGACCTGGCTATTTATACTTCAGAGAGAAAGACATGTAAAGCTACAGAGAAATATTTATTTTTGTGTGTGAATGATAAATTATTCAGATCTTTTAATTTTCATACTATGTTGAATGTAATCTATAAAAAGGCAATAACATTTTCTTTGTTAGATATTTCAATATGAAAATATTTATAACATTGAAAAGTATAATCATAAACATAGAAAACTAAGAAGTTAATTTACATATAAACTTTAAAATCTGTTATGAATGCAGGTACATATTAATTCTACATTCTAACTGGTTGACTTTACCATACTCTTATCAGATAAAACAGATAAATTAAATTAAAATTCAAAATATATGATCTTTTTAAAAAAGGAAAAAGCACAGAACTGTTCAGGGAGGGTGTCTTTCCTGTGGTAAAAAGTATGCTGCCTTTACCATTTGGTTTCCTGTCTGTGCTCCACCAGAACCCAGAAGACAAGGGACCACTAGAGCTTCCAAGGTAGGAAGGAGAGTTGAAAAATGTGGAGACTCATTCTGGAGAGGCAAAAATAAATATCCAACATCATAGGGAAAAAAAGAAAGCTTTCCTTAAAAGACATCAGATTCAGATTGTAGGTAGGGGGTGCTAGAATGTCATATTGTCCATTTGATTTACTTCTGGCTAAAAGAATGGGAACGGTTGTACATATGTCTTATCCAGGCCAAAGCAGTAAATAAAGCCTGTCACAGCTGCATTTTGGCTCCCTATCTTGCTGAATGGAGAAGATATTGCATGGAATTTATGGACTCAAGGACTCAACCACCGTATAGCAAATGAAAGAGTTACAAAATGAAGAAACCTTGTGTCTCAGTCTTTGGCTTGAAGGAGGGCTGCTCCTAACAGTAATCATATTTGTGTGACTGGGTTTTAGTACTCTATCCTGTCCTATTATTCTGTTATGCTATGTCTGTTCTACTACAAATGGCCTTAATTATTACAGCTAGCCAAAGCATTTAAAAATAGTTATCTTTTGCTTTTTGTACCAATTATGAAGAACATAAACTGTGCCCATTTTTTATATCAATACACCATTCTCTGACTGTCTTTGACCCTCCATTTAGAAGTGGACTACTAGGGAGCCTTTATGAACAGTTTGCACAAATTTTGATTTGTTAATCAAATGTTTTCATTAAAACTTCTGATAAATTTACTTGCATTTTTGTTTCAGCATAAATATTTGCTAAGACATGCTGGTTATGAGGTAACATTTTTAAATGAGAAGCCAGTTTCATATATTCTCTTTACTTTGCATTATAGTTCAAGTCTTTAACTTATTTAATGCCAATTTATAAATATTTCTTTTCAACATTATAAATATATTTACTTCATTAATAAAAGTAGGATATAACAACCATCATTTAAGGCTCTATATTCAAGGAAAAATGACAAATATTGACTAATCAGAGTATAGTGGTCCACATGGGCTTGTTTTCCAGGGGAGGCTCTGAAAGCAGTCATACCCTTCTATAATTGAAGTCTAGGGACTGTAATTTCTGTAGAGGTAAAATATTTAAAGTCCATTAAATATTGAGTTTGAAAGATCTTTGAAAATGTGAATGCTTTTGAAAATCTGGAAAGCGAATGCTGCATCATTTCTTCAAAGGACAACAGAAAAAGATGAGATATAGCTAAGAGTTAGAGAGTGAATATCATTTTCCAGAGTACAGAGAAGAGAATATATTTGTTGAATCTACACCTGGACCATACCAGTAAGTATAACAAAGTCTTCCTTTTTGAGAATCCATTACTTCTGCTGCTTTCACATGTTATTGGTGTGACCGAATGAGACAAAGCACATAAAAAGATTTTGCAACACTATACAGGGTCATATAAATGTAAATCTTCCTAAGCCTGTTTATTAAAATTATATATATATATATATATATAATTTTATATATACATTCTGAGAGTAGCATCATTTCCTATCACGAACTGGGCTTTTTTTTCTCATTTCAAGCTGGAAATGAGAGATGAGAAAAAATGAGACATGCTCTCTTTAATGATGACATAACATTTTTAATTTTTAAAAAGCATTTCATAGAGCCCTTATGATAAACATGATTGTCTTCCATGAAGTAAACATAGCTTCACAGAAAATAATCTCATCTTGAATCTTCAATATGTTTTCTTAAAATAAACTTATTGATATTCAGACCTGAAAAAAGACCTTGGATGACACGCAATGGGAGTTTTTAGTTCACAAATTATTAGGGAATTGATTTGCCCTCAAACAGAACACTGCTGCTTTCTTCAAGTTTCAAATTCTTCAACGTATGCATTAGATAATAAAATCCTCAGTCAGTGCCATCAAGTTGAAGTAAAGAAGAATTTAATGAGCCCTGAATAAATTAACTTACATGGTATGAACATGCTGCATGTTTGGTTGGAAAACCTCGAGTTGGAAGATATCACAAGGTCTAGGGAAATGAAGGACCCATTGTGTTTGGGTATACTTCCAAATTTCATGTTATGGTGAGATTGTGACAATCCTATTTTAAAAATGAAAGACGAAAGAAACTAAATTGATTCATCCTTTATGCTGACTGCCTTTGGAATAAGACTATACTTTTATTTATTTAAATAGATAAAAGTATTTTCTACATTCTTGTTGCTGGACATTTAAATTCCCTCATCGCATGCGCAGGACTAAAATGTATTAAATACCTAGTTTTCTTACAATTTAACACATTTTATTCCTATTTAATAATTATTTTTTGGTCTTAATTTTTGGCACAGCCCACTCTTTAAGGTTCACTTTTATACCCAAAAGGTAGACAGAAGGTCAATAATTTCTCTTGGAAAATTGAAATAATTTCAATTCAAGGAATAAAAAAAAGTCATGCCTTTTTTCAGTGTCATTAAAACAAACACAATTTTACTAATATTTAGTTTTCATACTTTATGAAGTGTTCTACAATTATGTATAATGGGGAAGTGTATTTAGTATATTAACACACAATCAGAGCATTTTCTTCCCACGTGACTTTCCCAAAAGGACAGCAGCAAAAGAATTTCAAGCTCACGTTTACATCAAAACTATGGTGCAGTGATAGGAATAGCCTATAAAAAGCATAAAGGTGCAGCTTACAGACTAGTTCTCAAGAATTTTCTCTGTTGTTGGGGTAGTATATTATTTGGTTGGGTATAGATTATTTGCTAACTGTTGATTTTAAATAGAAAAAGTTGATATACTGTAATTTAAGCTACGGATTATTGGAGTGTGCAAGAATGAAACAGATTATTGAATTTTTAAATATTCAAGTAATATTCTTTGCAAAATATTTTTGAAAGCTACAATATGCTTAGTATTTTTTAATGTAACAAATGCTAGACAAGTATAAACCCTCACTAGGGTAAATGATCATCAAAAAAATCTATTTAGTTTCAGAATGTATGATCTGGTTATACCGAACAATTAAAAATAGGCAAAAATATCATAATAAAAAAAAAGACATCATAAGAGTGTAAGGAAAGAAGACAATGTTTCATGCTTTCAAGACTGGGAATCAAGAAGAACTTTTTGTAATACAAATAAAAGTGTGCCCTGCTTTGGATTTTTTTTTTAATTTGAGATAAAATTACTCTTGGTGACTATCTACGTAGTATAATATTCTAAAGATGGAGTATGATAAAGAAGGCTACAGACAATAATAGGTAGCCATTTGCAGTGATGGGAAAATTGTTTGTATTCCATCCTGTCATCTTTTTACTCCATTGTCACTGCCTTGTCTTTATTCAGGCTCCCCTTGACAACTGCAGATAATGTGCTGTAGTCCCCATGCTAGCAGATTTAACCCTTCTAATCCATCAGTTCATTCAGGAACTAAAAATGTTCTTAAATGAAAAATTGATTTAGAGACATCGTGTACCTCCACCCTACAGCTTAAACCATTTTGATACCTATGATATTTGCCTAATAAATGATTAATCTGGTTCATTTTTTCACAGTAAACCCTATCCCATAAGAATACTCTCCTTCTTTGAATATCATTAACCATGGTGGCCTGGATATTTCACACAGTTGAATCTCTGTTCATTGTAATGGAAAAGATTCTATCCATTTCTAAAATAGCACATAGCTGTGAAGATTTTATTGAACACAGAAGAATTTTCCTTTGTTCCTTAGATATTTATCACATTTGACGTATACCATCTTATTGTGGCTGGAAGTAATTTATCTTTCCAAAAATTGACTGCTGCCCTCTCCAGACATAGTGGGAGAAGCAAACTTTTGCTCACAGTAGTGAACTATGTCTTGTTTTTTTAAGAAAATATTTAGACCGGTGTTTTGATTAGTGAAGTGAGGTTTTGGGGCATACTCTAAGATGGAGAAGTTTAAATTAAAATAGGTGTACAAGTGCCAGACACAAATGTACTGAACCCATACTTTCTTTTATTGGGATTGTGAGACAAAAGGAGCAGGGGTTTGGAATGGAGTGGAGAAACCATTGAAAAAGATTTTCATAGTTATGGAGGAGGACAGCAATCTGGAGACATGATAGGTAAAAAGTGAAAAAAAAAAGGTCCATAGAGAATTTCCTTTAAGAGATTGCTATGAAATTTAGCAATTGGTAAGTATTTTTTTCTTCTAAGTCCTCTAGTGACTGTGAAACTATACAAAGTCAGTAAGCTATTATAAAATTCAGTAGTCTGGTTGATAATATGGAGAACACTTCTTTATAAAAGTTTTGTATTGAAGTTTATCATCCATGCATGAACATACATAAACAATAAGTGCATAGTAAATTTGAGAAATTAGAAAAAAAACAGGCACATCATCATAAAGGGCTCCCATACATTACTCCACCACCAATACCTTGCATTATTGTGAATCAATTGTTACAAACTAAAAATGAACATCTTCAAAATGGTACTCCTAACTATAGCCAATATCTTATATTTGGTGTATTTTTCCCCAACCCACCCGATTATTTACACCCTTTATTAATATTATATACTTGTTATAGTTCATGAGAGAACTTTCTCATATTTGTTCTGTTAACCACAGTCCATTTTCCACCACAGGATTCATTGTGTTATACAGTCTCATACTTTGTATACCTATTCAAAGTATACACTGAGTGGCTCTCATATTTATCATTCAGTTCTGCTGTCATCATCCCAGTTAATTTTAGAACATTTTCTTTACTCTAAAAGGAACAATCTCATACTCCTTTATACCCCCTATTTTTGTCCCTTAGAATTGATATAATATCTTATTTGCTATTGCTGCAAAAACATTGCAAAATTACTGTTAACTATATTCCATAAATTACATTAGTTGTAATTTTCTTGTAAATCACCATATTCTTAACACTTTGAAAAAGATGAACATTCTTATACTATAAACACTTTCTAAGTTGATCTCTATGAAGGTTGGATGATAGAGAAAACAGTAAAGCACAAGATCAATTCACATAATTGCTACTCTGAAGAAAGTGTTTGTAAGTGAAGATTGGTGAAAATGTCTCATATATGCATCATGTGCATTGCCTATGGTATGTATTTGAAAACAGATTTGTGAATTAGTAAATGAGAACATTTATTCTCTGGACATTACAGATAAAACAAAATAACCATCATGAAGTGGTGAAATCAGATTTTAAACTCTGAATCCTTCTTGCTGGGAATCTTTGATCTCAGGCCCAACCACACCTTCCTCTTCTCTCTGACCTTGGGCATCTTCACTATGGCCTTCATAGGAAACTCTGCCATGGTTCTCCTCATCTACCTGGACACACAGCTCCACATCCCCATGTACTTTCTTCTCAGCCAGTTGTCCGTAATGGACCTCATTCTCATTTGCACCACAGTACCCAAGATGGCCTTCAACTATTTGTCTGTCAAGAAATCTATCTCTCTAGCAGGTTGTGGAACCCAGATATTCTTTTATATATCCCTTCTTGGGGCTGAATGTTTTCTATTGGCTGTCATAGCTTATGACCGCTATGTGGCTATATGCCACCCTCTATGATACACCATCCTCATGAATCAGAAACTTTGTGTACTCATGACTGCTGCTTCCTGGATCCTAGTGTCTCTTGATGGTATCATTGTGCTTGCAGCTGCCCTGTCATTCTCTTATTGCAGATCTCAGGAATCTCATCATTTTTTCTGTGATGTTGCTGCCCTTCTATCACTATCCTGCACAGACACCTCTTTCTTTGAAAGACTGCTTTTCATCTGCTGTGTGGTGATGCTCATCTTCCCAGTCTCAGTTAACATCATTTCCTATTCCCGTGTCCTTTGAGCTATCATCTGCATGGGCTCTGGGGAAGGCTGGCACAAGGCCTTCACCACTTGATCCTCCCACCTGGCTGTGGTTGGACTCTACTATAGTGCTGCCATGTTCATGTACATGAGACCAGCCTCAAACCATACTCCCGACCAGGACAAGATGGTGTCAGTCTTCTATGCCATCCTCACCCCCATATTGAAGCCCCTCATCTATAGCCTCCGAAACAAAGAAGTATCCAGGGGCCTTAAGAGGATATCGGGGAAAGGAAAGTTATTGTAACTCAAGTATCTTCTTAGTACCTGCTTTGGTCAACACTCCCACAAGGAAACTGGAAATACTTACAACATTCTCTTCCTTTTAGTTTGTTTTTCCCTTACATTTTTCCAATTTAAATTATGATTATTCATGCTAATATTATTGAAACATCATGAGATA
This sequence comes from Cabassous unicinctus, assembly GCA_029593785.1. Classification (NCBI taxonomy): domain Eukaryota; kingdom Metazoa; phylum Chordata; class Mammalia; order Cingulata; family Chlamyphoridae; genus Cabassous; species Cabassous unicinctus. The sequence goes on along the minus strand of JAQZBX010002389.1, from coordinate 43,058 downwards.
AGCAAGCTGGATTTGAAAATGAGCATAGGTACCTTCATTTTTTTTGAATTTATCTTACATCTTTGGTTGTTATCTGTGGATATCTGATATTAGAATGCTTGCCTTTCAAAAAAGGTTTAAGAGTAAATGTTCTTTGCTGCATCAAAGAGCAATGTTTATAGTTGTTCTATAGTTTTTTATGAGGTGTCTCTTTGTTAACTGATTACTTACCTACCAGTACTTTTCTTAAGTTTCATTTCTCTTCATTCCTGGATTTTGATTCTTTTATTCCTGACTCTTCTCAAAATAATTCTGAAGCATTAAGATGTGCGTAGTTAAGCATCAAAACATTATTTTGCATCAAATCTTATGTTTATAAAATAGCTTTTAGAAATTCCTATTTTTATCTTTTTTTGAAAAGTGGATATTTTAATAAGTCTAGATAACCAACTGATTTGGTTTGTTTGCACCATCTTCATCTTCATCATGTGTGGCTTTTAATAAAATGAACCTATTTGAAGGAATGAAAGAACTATCAGTTCCTAGAATTAATAATCATACCTTTATATAACTGATGATTCCTTATAAATTCTCCTACAAAATTATTTATCCATTTGACTAGAACAGGCAAAGTTTTACATGAAGAGTCTGTGGTCCCCAAATTTGTCCACAACAATTGTTTTAATGCATCACAGATGCAAACACTTTAATGAACAATTTGGTGTAACCAAAATGTTATCATTGATTGTGCTTTGCATTTCTAAATCCTCTATATTCTTGAAATTTAAGTTAATGATTTCTAGCTCCATAAATGCTGCCTTGGCTTCTCTATAGATAATTTTACTGCAAAAATATTTATTTTTAATATTTTATGACTGTGCTACTGTTTTTTTAACTAACACTGGATTTTAGCTTTTAAGGATATGTATTATTGTTTATAAATTGTTGCATCATTTAGAACACTATAAACTATTTTGAGGAAAGTAGAATATTATCAATATGATGATTAATTGTTCAGTTTTTGATATAAAATTCACACACCATAAATTCAACCATCTAAAGTATACAATTCAGAGGTTTTTATTAAAAGTATATTATAGAATATGGACAGAATCCTGGAAATATCACAATTATCTAATTTCCATACATGTTAATCATTTCAGACAGAAAATCCATACTCATTAGTAGTCATTTCCCCTTTCCTCTGTCCTAACCCCTGATAATAATTAATCGACGTTCAATCTCTGGTTTTGCCTATTCTGGATATTTCATGTAAATAAAATCATACAATATGTAAACCTTAGTGACTGAATTCTTTCACTTTCAAACATGTTTTCAGGATTTGTCCATGTTGAAGCATGTATCAGCACTTCATTCTTTTATATTATTGAATAAGTTTTCATTGTAATGCTCTAACATATTTTGTTTGTTTTTTCATAAACTGATGTGCATTTCAGATGTTTCCACTTTATAGCTAATATGAATAATGTGGCAAAAGTTAATATACTAATTTTTATGTGTACATATGTTTTCAAATCTCTTTAGCGCATGGATGAGCAAAATTACATGAGTACATTGATAAATCATATGGGAACTCTGTGCTTAATTGCAAAATGTACCCATTTCTCCACACACTCTCAAATAATCATTTCTCATTTTCATCATTGCTGCTGTTATTTTTTCCTTTGGTTTGGTTATGGTTATGGCCATCCTAGTGGGTGTGAAGTGGTATTTCATCAGGATTATTTTGATTTGCATTTCCAAAACGAATACTGATAGTGAGCAACTTTTCATATGCATATGGTCCACTCTAATATTTTGTTTTGAGAAATGTCTATTTAAATCCTTTGTCACTGGCTGCATTTTAATTGTTGAGTTGTAAGAGTTCTTTATATACTATGTTTACAAGCTCCTATACAGATGAATTATTTGCAAAAATATTCTCCTTTTCTGTGAGTTGTCTTTTCACTTCCTTGGCAATGTCTTTAGAGTTTAAAAAGTTTTTAATTTAGGTGTAATGAAATATGTCTATTATTTCTACTGTTTTTATGCTTTTGATGTCATAGCTAATAAACCATTTTCTAATCCCAGCTCTCAAAGATTTACTACTCTATTTTATTTTGGAGAGTTTTGCAATTTTAACTCTTGTATTTAGGTCATTGATCCACTTTGGAGTTCATTTTTGTGTGCATTATGAGATAGAGTTCTAACTTCACTCTTAGTGTTTTATCTTTTAGTTTTGAAATTGTTTCAAATTTACAGGAAAGCTACAAAAATAATACTTACCCAATACAGAAATTTCCAAAATACCACTATATCCCCAGATAAGCAGGCTCACCTTTAAGATTTTGCCACATTTGCCATATCATTCTATGTATCTATATATATTCATACATCTATCTATCATGTCTGTCATCATCTGTCTGTGTATCTATTTATCCATCCATTCTGAGCACTTGAATGTAGGTTGTATGCATCATGTTTCCTGAATATTTATTTGTCATTGTTCCTTTAGTTGCTCTTTCTTTTGTTAATTGCATGAATGTATATGCAATATAACTTTTCCCATCTCAGCCTTTCCCAAGCATATCTTTCAGCGGGATTAATCACATTCACAATGTTGTGGTGTCCTCATAACTTCCTTTACAAAAATTTTCCCATTATTGCAAACAGAAATCCTATGACCATTATGTATTAACTTCTCATTCCCCCTTACTCCCTCCCAAACATTTTGTACTCTAATTTCTGCCTGTATGAGCTTGCTTAGTCTCTGATATTTTCTTTATATTTACCTTGGGTCTTATTTAACATAATAAATCAGTAACAATCTTGTTTGCTCTGATAATAATTTATCTTCACTAATATAGGGAAGCTATGTTTCTATAACCATATGTCCCTTAATCTTGATTTAGATGTCACAAATTACCTATTTACATAAGTACAAAACCACAGATTTATGATTATGTTTTATGTATGTTAATGTTTATTTTTAATATATATATATATTTTTATAACAAGATATTTAAATTACATAAATTTTGCATAAAAATATAAGGGATTCCCATATGCCCTGGTCCCTACACCTGCCACATCTTCCCACATTAACAAGATCCTTCATTTGTGTGGTACATTCATTACAATTGATGAAAACATTTTGAGGCATTGCCTCTAAGCATGGATTATAGTTTACTTTGTAGTTTACACTATCTCCCACACAATTTTATAGGTTATGGCAAGATATGTACTGGCCTATATCTGTCATTGTAATGTCATTCAGGACAATTCCCAAGTCTTGAAAATGCCCCCATATTTCTCCTGTTTTTCCCTCTCCCTTTTCTCAGAACCTCCAGTGGTCACTGTCTCCACATCAATGATATAATTTCTTCCATTGCTGCAATCACAATAAGTCTATAGTAGAATACCAGTAAGTCTACTTTAGTCCATAATTCTCCAATCTTGAGGATTCTGGGTTGGTGATGACCAGTCGAACTCTAATTGAAAAGGGGCTTAGAACCCATGGGGCCAATGGATGTGACTCTGTTGCTTGCAGACTCTCTTGGTTCCTTGGGATGGTCATTGTCCACCATCATCTCCTTATTAGTTGTCCTCAGTTTGTCCAATGAACTGGAAAATAGGTGTTGCAATTATGCTGAGATTCAGGGCCCAGTTGGCACATGGACAGCCCAAAGATTTTAGTCTCTTGCATATACACCTATCAACCCTAATACTAATTATACTGCCTTTCATATACGGTAGGAGGTATAAAGTGGGTTACAAACCAAAAAGACAATAGTACTATCATTTATATTTACCCATGCTGTTATCCTTTCTGCAGATCTTTTTTTCCTCATGCAGTGCCAGTCTATTGTTTATTTTTCTTTCCTTTCAACCTGAAGAACTGTCTTTTGCAATTTAGTATTGATGAGCCACCTCATCTTATGTTTTTTTTGGGGGAGGCGAAGGGTATGTCTTAATCTCCCCCTCATTTTTGAAAGACAGTTTTGCTGGATATAGAATTCTTGTTTGGCAGTTTCTTTTACTTTTTGCACTTTAAATATGTTATCTCACTGCCTTCTTACCTCCATGGTTTGGCATGACAAATGGGCACTAAACCTCATGAAGCCTGTATTATTTATACCATGTAATTGTATATTTGTATATTTGTAAGCCTTCCTGAGAGAATGTTCTCATATTTGTAATGTTAACCACTGGGTTCACAGTGTTATACAGTCTCCTGCCTTGTACAATCAATCAAAAGTGTACAGTCAGTGGCTCTCAGTTTCATCACAGAGATGTGATGTCTTCAGAAAGAGTGCTATTCTCTCTAATAACCTCCCATTGTTGACCTTTAACATTGATATAGTACCTTCTTTCCTTTGCTGCTAAAATATTAAATTTTACTCTTAACTATAGTCTATATGTTACAATAGTCTTCCCATGTATCACCATACTCTTAACAACATGTAATAGAGGAATATATTTATACTTTTACTGTTAATCAAAATCATCATCTATCACCAAATCACTATGTTATACATTCTCTAGATATACTCTAGCTGTCTTTCAATTGACATTAACCTCTCTAGACTGCCTTTTTCATCCACAATCATATATATGAAGTCTGTGTTAGTTATATCCACTTCAAAGTGTGACCATCAACTTTATCCATTTCCACATATTTACAATCAACCTTATAAAACATTATACATATGTTCAACATCAGTTCCATCTTTTCAAAACACATTCTGTCTCCTAGTAACCTACACTCTATAGTTTAACTCCAGGAGTTTATTCATCCTATTTAGTTCATATCAGTGTGACAATACAAAATCCAAACTTTTGTGTCTAACTTCTTTCACTCAACATAATATTCACAAGGTTTATCCATGTTATCATATGCATCCCAACTTCATTTCTTCTAACAACTGGATAGTATTCCATTTCATGAATATACCACATTTTGTTTTTCCACTCATCAGTGGATGGACACTTGGGTTGTTTCCATAATTTAAAAGCATTTGTGAATAATGCTGCTATGAACATCAGTGTACAAATGTCAGTTCACATCATTGCTTTCACTTCTTCTAATATATTCTAAGTAACAGGATTCTTAGATCATATGGCAGTACTATGTTTAGTTTCTTGAGGAACTGCCAGTCTTCCAAAAGGTTGTACCATTCTACATTCCCACAAACAGTGAATGAGTGCTCTTATTTCTCCACATTGTCTTGAGCACTTATAATTTTCTGTTTTTGTAATAATGGACATTCTGTTAGGTGGGAAATGATATCTCAATGTAGTTTTTATTCTTTGTTTTTAAAGAAGCTTTGAATTACAAAATGTTACATTGAAAATATAAAGGATTCCCATATACCCCACTCATTCCTCCTCCCACACTTTTCCCCATTAACATCTTACATTAGTTTGGTACATTTGTTACAATTGATGAACACATTTTGAAGCATTGCTACTAATCATGGTCTGTAGTTTACATTATTGTTTACACTTTGCACAGCACAGTTTTATAGGTTTTGACAAAATGTGCAATCGCTTGTATCCATCATTGCAACATCATGCAGAACAATTCCAATGTCTCCAAACTGACCCATGTTATACCTATTCTTCTCTCTTCTTCCCCTCAGAACCTCTGATGATCACTGTCTTTACGTAAGTGTTAAAAGTTATTGCATTACTAGAATAAGTCTACGTTAGTTGATAGTTGCATTCCTTCCTTTCATTTCTTCATTCCTCAGTCTTGAGGATTTTGGGATGGTGGTGTCCACTCTCCTTCTGATTGAGAGGGGGTCAGTGTAGTTTTTATCTGTATTTCCCTAATATTTAATTATGTTGAACATTTTTTCATGAGTTTTTTGGGCACTTGTATTTCCTCTTTGGAGAAATGTCTGTTCAAGACTCTGACCCATTTTTTAATTGTGTTGCTTGTCTTTTTATCATTGAGTTGTATGATCTCTCTATATAAAATGGATAACAATCTTGCTGAATATGTAAATGCCAAATATTTTCTCCCATTGAGTAGGCTACATTTTTTAAAAGAATTATTTATTAATCACCCCCCTTGTTGTTAGCACGTGTTGTCTGCTCTCTGTGTCCATTCGCTGTGTTCTCCCTGTGTCTGCTTGTCTTCTTTTCTCAACTTCTCTTTTTTAAATTTTATTCATCTTTTTAAAAAGATACTTAGATTACATAAGTGTTACACAAAAAAATATAGGGGTTCTCATACACCCCACCTCCCACACCTCCCACAACTCCTACATAAACATCCTTCATTAGTGTGGCACATTAATTGCAATTGATAAACACATCATAGGGTTTTGCCATTAGGCATGGATCATAGTTCACATTGCAGTCCATACTCTCTCCCACACAGTTCTGCATGTTATATGATGATATAAAATGGCCTATATCTGTTGTTTTAATGTCACTCAAGACAATTCCCAAGTCCTGAAAAAGCCCCTGTATTATAACTGCTTTTCCCTGTCTGTGCCCCCAGGGCCACCAGTGGCCACTGCTTCCACATCAATGTTGTAATTTCTTCCATTGTTAGAATCACAATATGCCTATAGCAGAATACCAGTAAGTACATTCTAGTCCATTACTCTTCCCCCCATCCTGAGGAGTCTGGGATGGTGATGTCCACTCCACCTCCAATTGAGAGGGGGTTTATATCCTGGGGGAAGATGAATGGGATTATCATGCCTGCAGCTGCAGTCTCTCTCCATTCCCTGGGATGGCCGTCTTCTCTTTAGGAGGCATGAGGAACCAATCCTAGGACCTCTGATGTGGGAGAGAGGTGCTTTATCACTGGAGACGCCTCAGCTCCCTGGTTTGTTGTGTTTCACATTTTCTCTCCTCTTTGTCTCTTTTGTTGTGCCAGCTTGCCACACAGGCCAGCTCTCCACATGGGTCAGCTCACTGCTTGGGCCAGATTGGATTAGGCTGTATTTTAACCTGCTTAACAAAGGCATTTGATCCACAAAAGTGTTTAGGTTTGAATAGGTCCCATTTATCTATATTTTTCTTTTCATTGCTCATGCTTTGGGTGTAAGGCTTAAGAATCCATAGCCTACCACAAGATCTTGAAGATGTTTCCCTACATTTTCTTCTGGGAGTATTATGGTTCTAGGTTTTATATTTAGGTCTTTGATCCATTTTGAGTTAATTTTTATTTAAGGTTTGAGATAGAGGTCCTCTTTCTTTCTTTTGTATATGGATATCCAGTTCTCCAAGCACCATTTGTTGAATAGACTGTTCTGTTCCAGATGGGTGGGCTTGATGGCCTTGTCAAAAATCACTTTACCATTAATTTGAGGATCTATTTCTGAAGACTCAATTCTATTCCATTTGTTAGTGTATCTAACTTTATGTCAGTATCATTGTATCTAAGTAACATGTTTTAAAGTCAGGAAGTGAAAGTCTTCCAAATACATTCTTCTTTCTTACTTTTTAGCTATTTGGCACCTCTTGGCCTTCCAAATAAATTTGATAATGGCCTTTCGAATTCTGTAAAAAATTATGTTGGGAGTTTTATGGGGATTGCATTGAATCTGAATCAATTTGGGTAGACTTGACATCTTAACAATATTTAGTCTTCCGATCCACGAGCATGGAATGTCCCTCAATTTATTTAGTTCTTCTTTGTTTTTGTTCTGTTTTGTTTTTAGCAATATTTCATATTTTTCTGAATGAACATCCTTTATGTACTTGGTTAAATTTATTCATAAATATTTTATTATTTTATCCTCTATTGAAAATGGGATCTTTTCCTGACCTCCTCCTCAAATTTCTCATAGTAGTGTATAGAAACATTACTGATTTTTGAATATTAATCTTGTATCCTGCCACTTTGCTGAGCTCATCTATTAGTTCTCACAGCTTTGTTTTGGATTTTTTGGGGGGGTTTCAAGATTTAGGATCATCTCTTCAGCAAACAGGTAAAGTTTTACTTTTTCCTTTCCTATTCAGATGCCTTTTATTTCTCTTTTTAGCCTTACTGAGATAGCTAGAAATCCTAGGAAAATTTTGAATAACAGTGGTGTTAGTGGGCATTCTTGTCTTGTTCCTGATCTCAGTAGGAAATCTTTTACTCTTTCTGCATTAAGTGAAGTGTTTGTTGTCAGTTTTTATTAAATATGCACTTTATCATGTTTAGAGTTCCCTTCTATTGCTATCTTTCAGAGAGTTTTCATCAAGAAAGGTTATTGGATTTTGTCAAATGTCTTTTGCACATCAATCAAGATGATAATGTAATTTTTCTTCCTCAATTTAGTAATGTGATGTTTTATATTGATTTCTTTTATTGTGTTGAACCACTGTTGCATTCTTGTGATAAAATATACTTTTGCAGGATGTATAACAATTTAAATGTGTTGTACTCACATTTTTTCCTGATTTCTTCTTCACAGTGTTCATTAATTCTTTAGAGAATCACAGATGATTTTTTATGTGGATTCTGTACCCCGTCACTTTGCTGAATAGATCTATTAAATCTAGGAACTTTGTTGTGGATTTTTCAGGATTTTCTGTTTAAAGGATCATGTTACCTGCAAATAAGGAAATTTCACTTCTTCCTTTCTAATTTGGATGTCTTTTATTTCTTTCTTCTACCTAATTACTGTAGATGTAAATTCCAGTAAAATTTTCAATAAAGTGTTCATCAAGAACAGGTGCTGGACTTTATCAATTGCCATTCCTGCACCAGTTGAGATAATCTCCGTTTTTTCTCTTTGTTCTGTTAATGTGGTGAATTACATTAAATGATTTTATTATGTTGTAACATGTCTGTGTATCTGGGATAAGCCCTATTGATCGTAGTGCATAAATTCTTTAATATGTTGTTGGATTTAGGGTTTTTCTTGCATTTATATTCATAATGATGATTAGTCAGTAGTTTTCTTTTCCTGTGGTATCTTTCTCGGGATTTGATCTGACAGAGATGTTGGCCTCAATATAAATAAGGACATCTTTCTACTACCTAAATTTTCTGGAATACTTTGAGTAAATGATAGTTCTTCTTTTCATATTTGGTAAAATTAAACTGTGAAGGCATCTGGTCCTGGGTTTTTCTTGGTTGAGATGTTTTTGATTACTGATTCAATCTTTTTCTTGTTATTGGATTGTTGCAAACTTCTGACTTTTCTAGAATTATGTTAGGTAGTTTGTTTGTTTCTAGGAATGTGTCCTCTTCAACTAAGTTATTTAATTTAATCATATACCTTTTTTCATAGTATCCCTTTATAAACATTTTTATTTCTTTGGGGTTGGTAGTAATGACCCCCTTTTCATATCTAATATTATTTGTTTGCATCCTCCCTGTTTTTTACTTTGTCAATATAGCCAAATATGATAGTTTGGTTTATTTTATGAATCCTAAAATAAGAAAGATTGTGTTTGTAAATGAATCTATTTCTCTGGGTGTGATATCCTTTGATAGTATTAAATTCAGCTGAGGGGACTTTAACTAGATTACTTGATAATTTTGCTTTATGGCTTTGGACTATACTATATCAGTGAGGCATGACTCAGATTGAGTCTGTGCCCACTTGCTGGCTCTGATGTAAATGGACTCACAGGGACAGAGTCAGAGACACAGATAAAGGGAGCTAGTGTATTTTTGATTCTGCAAAGTGAGAGAGAGGATTGCTTAAGCACAAAGCCCCCAAGAAGCTGGGCCCGTGGAACAGCTCAAGAGGAGACCAACCCTGCTATATGCCTGATAGCTTACAGCTGAACTTGGGAAGAGAGCATAAGAGACAAAACTGATATAGGAAGCCTGGAAATAGACAAGCCATATGCCAGCTTGCAACTGAAATTGTAAAGAAAGTGGAACAGCTGAGCCTGAGAGAGAAAATTTAGAAGGGAAGGCAGAGATCAGGTAGAGATTGCCTGCCATTCTGCTTCAAAGTTGGCAGCTGAATTTGATGAGAATTAGCACCTCTCATGGTGCCTTGAGTTGAAATTTTCAAGTCCTTGGAACTGTAAACTTTTAAAAAATATATATTTTAAAAGATGCTTAGATTACATAAATGTTACACAAGAATTAGAGAGATTCCCATGTTTCCCACCTCCCATGCCTCCCACAACCTCCCACATAAACATCTTTCATTTAGTGTGTCACATCACCTGCATAGATATACACATCCTGGGGCTTTGCCACTAAGCATTGAACATAAGGAACTGTAAACTTTTACCCTAAATACCCCTTATAAAAGCCAACACATTTCTGGTACTTTGCATCAGCATACCTTTGGCAAACTAAACACTAAAGATTTGTCATTTTATTGACCTTTTCAAAGAACCAAATTTTGGTTTTGTTGATTCCATCCACTGTTTTTTTTTATTTTCTATTTCATTGACATCACTGTAATTATTTTATTTCTTTCTTTATGTTTATTTTAGGTTAAGTTTTCTCATCTTTATAAAATTCTCAAGTTTTGTGTTTCACTTTCTAATTTAACATGTCTCTTCTTTCTAATGTAGGTATTTATTCCTCTAAATTTGCACTCAGCATGGTTTCTCCTGAATCCCATACGTTTATTTATTTATTTATTTATTTATTTATTTATTTATTATTGTGGGTAAAAATCAAATTTTTCACAATACATACCAATATTTGTAAAATGATATATAAATACATTTATATATCATTTTACAAATATTGTATCCATTGCTGGTGTCCCATACATTTTTATGTTGTGTTTTCATTTTCATTTGTCTCAAGATATCTTCTAAGCTACCTTGTGATTTCTTCTTTGCTCAATTGGTTGTTTAATTGTTGTTGTTTAATTTCTAATTATTTGAGAATTTTCCACTTATCTCTGAGTCATTGATTTCTAACTTCATTCCATTTTGGTTGGAGTAGAATCATTGTATGACTTCAGCTTTTTAAAGTTATTTATAATTTTTTGTGACCTAACTTATGTTCTTTCCTGGAGAATGGTCCACATGCATTCAAGAAGAATGGGTATTGTATTGTTGAGTGAAGTGCTCAATATATGTTTGTTAGGGCTGCCTGGTTTATGGTATTATATTTCCTTATTGATCTGTCTGGATGCTCTATCCATTACTGAAAATAGTGTATTGAAGTGTTTTACTATTAATTGTAAAGCTGTCTATTCCTTCCTTCATATCTGTCAAATTCACTTCATATACCTTGTGGCCCTGTTACTATGTGCATGTATATTTATAATTGTAATATTTACTTGAATTGACCTATTTATCAGTATAAAATAACGTTCTTTGTTCCTTGTAACAGTTTTTGACTTAAAATTTATTTTACTTGATATTTGTATAGCTATCCCAGCTCTCTTTGGGTTATTACTTGCATGGTATATATTTTTTGTCCATCTTTTCACTTTCAGCCAGTTATATATTTGAATTTATGCTGTTTCTTTTGTAAAGAGCATATACTTGGGTCATGCTTTTTTAACCTTTCTGCCAATCTCTGCATTTTGGCTGGAGAGACCAAACTGTTTACATTTAAAGTAACAGGAATTCCTTCTGATATTTTGCTTGTAATTCTTTGTAAATTCTTATAACTTTTAAAACCATCAATTCTTCTACTGCTGTCTTCTTTCATATTTCCTTGATTTATTATATTTTAGCATTTTGAGTCTATTCTCATTTCTTTCTGAATATATTTTTCAGATATTTTCATCATGGTTACAGTGGAGTTAATATTTAACATCCTAAATATATAACAATCATATCTGATTTGAAAGCAACTTAAGTTCAATAGCTTACACATTTATTGTTCCTATAAACACATCCCCCAGTTTTTGTAAATTTTACAAAGTATCTTGTACATTGTATGTCCACAATTATATATTTATCATTAATTATTAAGCATGTGCATTTTAGCCCCTTTGAGAATTAAGAGGTGGTGTTACATACCAAAAAAATAATACACCAGTCTCCTGATAGGTGAATTTTTGGGGGTGTGGGTGGTGGGGAGCATGGGAATCCCTGTAGTTTCTGAGTAATATTTGGGTAATCTAGGCACCTTTATAAAATGTATATATATATATATAATAACATTTATGTAAACAAATGCACATATATGCATATGTATTTATATATAATTTTACAAATAAAAAAAATTAAAAAAAATAATACAATAGAAATGGTATTTAAAATGAACAATATATTTACCTCTGTTGGAGGTCTTTATTTCTTTATGCCTCTTTGATTCACTTTCTAGTTTCTCTTCCTTGCTCTCTGATGAACTCACTTTAGCCTTTCTCTTTGGGCATGTCTAGTGGTGATGAAGTCCCTCCATTTTTATCATTGGATGTCTTAATCACTCACTCATTTTTGAAAGAAAGTCTTTAGAGATATTAAATCATTGGTTGGAAATATTTTCTTCCACCAAGTTAACTATTTTATAGCACTGCCTTCTTGCCTCCATGATTTCTTATGAGAAATTGGCACTTAACCTTACTGGGACTCTGTCTTTCTTTGCATATGGATATCCAGTTCTCCCAGCATCATTTGTTGAATAGACAGTTTTGGCCAAGCCTGGTGGGTTTGAGAGGCTTGTCAAAAATCACTTGATCATTGATATGAGGGTCTATTTCTGAATCATCAATTTGGTTCCATTGGTGTATATGTCCTACCTTTATGCCAGTACCATGCTCTTTTTACCACTGTAGCTAGGTAATATGATTTAAAGTCTGGATAAGAGAGTCCTCCAAATTCACTCTTCCTTTTCAAGAAGTTTCTGGCTATTTAAGTCCCTTACCGGTCCAAATAAATTTGATAATTGTGTTTTTGACTTTTTTTTTTAATGGTGATGGAAATTTTATCAGGACTGCATTCAATCTGTATATCAATTTTGGTAGAATTGACATCTTAACAATATGTGATCTTCCAATTCATGTAAACGGAATGTTCTTCAATTTATTTAGGTCTTTTAAATTTCCTTTTAGCAATGCATTGTAGTTTTCTGAATAAAAGTGCTTTACACCCTGGGTTAAGTTTATTCCTAAATATTTGATTCCTTTAGTCACTATAGTAAATGGAATTGTTTCCTGACTTCTTCCTCAGATTGTGCATTACTAGTATATAGAAACATTAATGATTATTGTATTCTAATCTTGTATACTGCCACTCTGCTGAAATCACTTATTAGATCTAGAAACTTTTTTGTAGAGTTTTTCGGACTCTCTAGGTATAGGATCACATCATTTGTGAATGACAATTTTACTTCTTCCTTTCTAATTTGGATGCTTATATTTCTTTTTCTTCCCTGATTGCTCTAGCTAGATTTTCTAGCACTATATTGTATAACAGTGGTAACCTGAATATCATAGTATTGTTTCTATTCTCAGCGGGAAAACTTTCAGTCTTTCAACATTGTGTATAATGTTAGCTGTGCGTTTTTCATATATGTCCTTTAACATGTTGAGAAAGTTTCTTTCAATCCTAATTTTTGTAATATTTTCATGAAAAAATGATGCTGTATTTTGTCAAATACCTCTCTTGCATCAATGATTTGGATCATGTCATTTTTCTTCTTTGATTTATTAATGTGGTGTGTTGTGTTGATTGATTTTCTGTGTTGAACCACCCTCGCAAGACTGGTATAAAACCCACTTGATGGAAAAAAAAAAAACACTTGATCATGAATCATTCTATTAATGTGGTGTTGGATTTGATTAGCAAGAATTTTCTTAAGGATTTCTGCATACATATTCATTAGGGAAATGGATCTGTAATTTTCTTTTTTGTAATACCTTTATCTGGCTTTGGTATTACGGTAATATTGGCTCTAGAGAATGAGTTTGGAAGTGTTACTTCCTGTTCAATTTTTTGGAAGAGTTTGAGTAAGACTGGTATTAAATCTTGTTGGAATGTTCAGAAGAACTCACCTGTGAAACCATCTGTTCCTGAGCGTTTCATTTTGAGAAGTTGTTCAATGACTTTTTCAATCTTTTACTTGTGTTGAGCTCCTCTATTCCTTCAAGGCTGTTGGTTGTTTCTTACATTCATAGGAAATTTTCTATTTCATCTACATTGTCTAGTTTTTTGGCATAGAGTTGTTCATACTATCTTTTTATAATCTCTTTGTTTCTGTGGGGTCAGTTGTAATGTCCCCATTTTCATTTCTGATTTTATTTATTTGCATCTTCTGTTTTTTTGTTCTTTGTCAGTCTAGCTAATTGTAAATTTTATTAATTTTCTTGAAGAATAAAATTTTGATTTTGTTAATTTTCTCTATTGTTTTTCTGTTCTCAATTTCATTTACTTATGATCTGATTTTTGTTATTTCATTCCTTCTGCTTGCTTTGGGAATAGTTTGCTTTTCCTTTTATAGTTTCTCCAACTGTGTAGTTCTGTCATTGATTTTATCTCATTCTTCTTTTCAGATGTAACCTTTGAGGACTATAAATTTCCCTCACAACACTGCCTTCCCTGCACTCTTTAGGTTCTGATATTTTGTGTTCCCATTTTCTTTGTCTTGAGATATTTATTGATTTATCTCACAATTTCTTCTTTGACCCAATGATTGTTAAAGAGTGTGTTGTTTAAACTCCATATATTTTTGAATTTTGCCTTTTTTATGCATGTTGTTGTTTTCCAATTTTATTCCATTATGAACAGAGAAAGTGCTTGTATAATTTCTATCTTTTTGAACTTACTGAGACTTATTTTGTGACCCACCATATGATTTATCCTAGAAAAAGTTCCATGAGCACTTGAGAACAATGTATATCCTGCTGTTTTGGGGTTCAATGTCCTGTATATATCTATCAAATTTAATCCATTTATCATATTACTCAAGATATCTGTTTTTTTAATTGATTCTCTGCCCAGATGTTCTATACAATGCTGACAGTGTTGTATTGAAGCCCACATGTATTATTGTACAGACATCTTTTTCTCCCTTCAGTTTTGCAAGTGTTTGTCCTATGTAATTTAGGGCACCCTGGTTAGGTGTATATACATTTATGATCGTTATTTCTTCTTGGTGAATTGCCTTTTTTTATTAATATATAATATCCTTCCTTGCCTCTAATACTTTTGTTTTTAATGTTTATTTCATCTGATAGAAATATAGCTACTCCATCTTTTTTTTCTTTTGGTTATTGCTTGCATTGAATATCTTTTTTCATCCTTTCACTTTCAATCTATTGGTATCCTTGGGTGTAAGGTGAATTTCTTATAGACAGGATATGGATGGCTCATATATTCTTATTATTTCCATCAGTCTGTACTTTGATTGGGAATTTTAATCAATTAACATTCAGTGTTATTACTGTAAATGCAGTTCTTATTTCACCCAATTTGGCCTTTGGGTTTTATCTGTCATACACACTTTTCCCTATTCTTTTTACACTTTTAGTTACTTTTACTAATATAATCTTCATTTATAGACCCTCTTCCAAGCTTTATTTTCCTGTTTTTTCTTTTCAGGCTGTAGCACTCCTTTTAGTATTTCCTGCAAAGCCAGTCTTTTGGTTACAAACTTCCTCAGTTCCTATTTTTAAGTGAATATGATAAACTCACCCTCATTTTTGAAAGACAATATTATTGGATATAAGATTCTTGGCTGGCAACTTTTCTCTTGCAGTATTTTAATAGTATCATACCACTGCCTTCTTGCCTTCATGGTTTCTGATGAAACAGCGGCACTTAATATTGTGTAGTCCTTATATATGATACATTAGATTTCTCTTGCTTTTCTCAGAATTCTTTTTGCCTTTGGCATTTTACCTTTCTGATTATTATGTTCTGGTGTAGGTTTACTCAGATTTATTTGCATGAGAGTACATTGTGCTTCTTGGACATGCATATCTATGTCTTTCAATAGGCTTGGGAAATTATCTACCATTGTTTCTTCAAATATTCCTCCTGCCCCTGCTCCTTTCTCTTCCCCTCTGGGACACCCATGAGAAATATGTTTGCATGTATCTCACCATTATTTAGTTTCCTGAAACCCTGTTCAATTTTTTCCATTCTTTTCTTCATCTCTTCTTTTGTACATTTGATTTCAGAGGCCATGTCTTCAATCTCATTGATCCATTATTTTGCACCTTCAAATCTGCTGTTATATGCCTCCAATGTATTTTTTTATTTCATTTATTGTCCCTTTCTTAACAATAAGATTTGCTATTTTTTTATGCGTGCTTTCAAATTCTTCTTTGTGCTCACAAAGTGTTTTCTTAACACGCTTATTCTCTTTAGCCATATCATTGAATTTATAAGGAGATTTGTTTGAACACCAATTATTAGTTTTCTCAATTTCTTTTTGTCATCTGAATGCTTATCTTCTTCCTTTGACTGGGTCTTATCTTCCTGTTTCTTGGTATGAATTTTAATTTTTTGTTGGTGTGTTGGCATCTGGCTTACTAGATGTATTTAACCTAGGTGCAATTTCTCTTTTCAGTTAGGGTTTTCTTGCCCTTTTCTCCCTTGCTGGTTGTATAGTGGGAGCTGAGGAAGTACTTGGCTGTATTGTTGCACAACTTAACAGTGATAATCTGCTGAGGCTGAAGCTCCCTGCATTTCCCCAGGAACCAATGAATCTTCTCTCACCTTTCTCCCCTTTGAAGGGTAGCGGTAGAGCTGCAGCCTTATATAGCAATCCAAGTCAAGCATGCCAATACCGTCTGTAGTTCCCTGGAGAGATTGATGAAACTTCATGCCCCTTCCTCCCCTGCTTAGGGCAGGGAAGGAGCTGCAGGTATGGGCAGGAAATTAAGGTGTATGGATCAACACTGCCCAGGTAGACTGACATAGCCCTGGTCCCCCTCCTTCCCTATGAGGGATGGGGATAGACCCTCTGGAGTGCCCAAGAATCTAATCCATGTGGGCCAAATGTACCTGCAGTTGTCCTGATAGGCTAAGGTAGTACTGTTTCTTCTGCTTTTTAAGGGGTGGGGATGGAATCACAGGTACCCAACAAACCAATCTGTGTGTTCCAAAAGCATATGCTTTTGCCCACAGAGCTGAGGGAAGATCAGTCCCCTTCTATCATAGTAGGGGTTGGGAGTGGAGCACAGGCACCCAACAGTACAGTCTGCGCAAGTCAAATGTGCCTGCAGTTGTGAGTATAATTAAAAAGCACTGTGTGTGTAAATTGTTTAATAAGAAATTAAAAATTATATCTAAATCCCAGCAAAATAAAACAAAATACTATAGAGAAAATCATCCCTCCTTTTGATCTTTTCTAAGAAAAAATATAAGCAGCTATTTAGTAGAGAAGGAAACCAACATGGCTGATAAACATCTGAAATAGTAGCCAAGGATGGAATTTTAGCCCTATTCAAAAAGGAAAAAAAAATAAAATATTTAGAAAATATAGAATATTTGTAAGCATGTGCATGGGTAGAGCTATTCAGCATTGCTGATGAGAATGTAAGCTGGTATGACGACTTTGGAAAAAAAATTGGGCGCTATCTTATATATTTAAAATTCACTTTCAATTCAATCAGTCACTTATGTGATTGATTCTTGTGTCTCTATTCAAGGGCAATTTTCTCCAATTACACTAGGATTCATATGAGGGGTTTTTCACAACACTTCCTTACAGATATATATGTAAAGACTAAAGATATAGCCAAAGAAAAATAGAGTAATAATTTGTAGTGTTTTAAAACAATGGAATATTTTGCAACAGTCAAAATCAATTCACTGCAGCCATCAAAAAAAATTGAGGTGAATTTCTGTAATACAATATCAAAAGACTATATTCAGTAAGGCTAAATTCTAAAATTTTATAAAACATTAAAATTAAGCAAAATATTCTTTAATATCTATGTGGCTAAATGGAAAGGCAACAACTTGATTCTGAATACTAGGTAAAGTATGTTGGTTTCTTCTTGTGGGGAGAAGAAGGGAAAGGAGCTAGAAGAATGCTATATTGCCTTTGCAAATTACTATTAAGTTGATAGATTTCATGTTGGGTGACAAGTCAACATGTGCTTTTTTTTTAATTGAAAAAAAATTTAATAAGGGAAGTTGTAGGTTTAGAGAAAAATCATGTTAAAAATACAACATTCTCTTATAAACTCCTATTATTAACACTTTGCATTAGTGTGGTTCCTTTGTCACAATTGATAAATGAATATTGTAATTGTACTGTTACCTATAGTCCATAATTTACTTTAGGATGTATATTTTTTCCAATACACCACCCAATTATTAACACCTTTTCTAAGTGCAGTATGCTTGTTATAATTCATTAAAGAACATTCTTATACCTGTACTATTAACTATAGTTCATTGTATAAGTAGGGTTCAGTAGTGTGGCAGTTTGACATTATTTATGAATTCCAAAGAAAGGTAATTATATTTGTAAACTAGTCTGTTCTTCTGAGCGTGATACCCTTTGATTGTATTAGATTCAGCTGAGATATCTTTGATTAAGTTATGTTAAATTTAGGGCTTTGATTCTACCATGTTATTAGGGCATGCAGGGTTTAGTCCCCATCCCCTTGGTGGGCTGATAAAACAGACTCTCACACGGAAATAGATACACAGAGAAGCAGATATGTGAGAAAGACAGAAGGCTCCATTAGACATGGCAGAGGCCCCAGGAAGAGAGATGAGCCTGATAATCTACAGCTGATCCTGTGAAAAGAACAGAACAGCTGAGCCTGGAAAGAAATAAGCCCCAGGGAGAGAGATGAGCCTTATGCCAGCCTATAGCTGAGATTGGAAGAAACTGGGACCACAGAGCCTTAAGAGGAAGAAGGAAGGCTAAACCCTCACAGACAACACCTGCCATCTTGTTTCAACATGTGACAAATGACTTTGGATAAGAAACTACCTCCTATGGCACTTTGAGTTGGACTCTTTAGGGCCTTGTGGCTGTAAGCTTCTACCCCAAATAAATACCCTTTATAAAAAACAACAGAGTTCTGGTACTTTGCTTCAACAACCTTTTGGCTGACTAACACAAGTGTTTTTACAGCCCTATGTTTTATCTTTAATTTTTATTCTAGTAACATTTATATGACCTAAAATTTTCTTTTTAACCACTTTCACATTTTACACACACAGTGCTGTTTAATTATACTCACAGTGTTGTGCTACCATTACCAAATCCATTTCTATGTGCTTTTAACATAATTAAAAGCCAGCCAAGAAGTATTTAAAATAAAGGCAATTAAGAAAGGTTATTGCCAGAAAATGTTGCATATTTGAGAGTGAAATTAATGAATTCTCAAGTAACTGTTCCTGAATTGTGATTCAAAATTGTTTTATTTCTATTTTTCTCCAAATGATCAAATTACTTAGTATAGTGACAAACAAAATCCAAAACTAGTCATCATAAGTGTAATTGGTAAGCTATGAACATTTTTTTCGATGCTAAAATTTTCAAAAAGGGAGAGAACAATGTTAAATAAGTAGAACAAATTTGCAGGTATTCCCGTGACAGCAATTAAGACAATATAAAATGATAGATTAATGGGCAGAAATCAAATTTCAGCAACAAACTTCTATTCTCTGGGTTCCCCATAAAGCAGAGTCTTGGGTAATTGGTTCAGATTTTATTTGGTTGTGGGTTGTCATTCCAGTGAAGCAGTGTTTTTTAAAGCAAAGAGTGAGGCAGGGAAAGTTAGAGGATGCCATGAAGGTTTCTTACAAAATTAGACTCTGCTAAATGAAACTAATGAACAAAAATAAAAATAAGTAAATTAATAAATGTAACTTATGACTAAACCACACAGAACCATATTACAAAATTCATAAAAAAACTGGTCAACTTTATCAACTTTTTCCTGTCCCCCTTAATCCAACATTTTTCCTTGTAAGAAATCATCTCCCCACATGTTCAGTTTGCACATTCACAGACATTAAGGTCTCTGATATTTTAACCTTGTAGAAGGAGGCCAGATATAGGGGCCAGTCACAGAGAGCCTCAGAATTGGTCAGCAGAGATTTTGAACTGGATGAGGCATGAGCTCATAGGACTTAGCAACAAATGGGGTAGAGAGAATCATAGGTGGTATACAAGAGGGGTATTATGTATATCCATTATGAAGGTATGTTCAAGCTTAATCCCAAGGCTTAATGATATGAATCTATTTTAAAATAGGATATTTGAAGATGATTTTAGTTAAGCCAAGGTAAAACCAAAGCCAGATATAACTTAATCCAATATGACTGGGCTTTTATCAAAAGATGTAATTTGAAGACCTGAAGAAAGAGAGATGAAGAAACAGGCATGGCCATGTGATAGAGGCAGAGACTGAATTATCAATTGCCCATGAACCTCTAACAAAACATTATAGACACTGGAGAAATCATTATTCTCCTAACATCTTGATTTTGGACTTCAAGCCTCCAAAACAAATTCCTGTTGCTTAAGGCCACTAGTGCATGGAATTTGTTATAGCAACTTTCTTCTCAAATTCATTGAGCACTGATCCTGGTCAACAGACTGGATCAATGAGGAAAAATATGGGGAGATTCCTGGACAAATGTCATTCTTTATGACACCTGCTTCAAGTGACCTATTGCATAAAATAACAGGGAAAGAGAAATTGTTTTCCTTTGGCAAAAGGTAAGGTTGTCGCTAATGTACTTGAAGCTTTAGAAAAAAAAATTTCATAATTTTCAGACTTACTTCTTCCACCTAAATGGTACTGACTTAGGTTTAGGGTCCTACTCTTTTCCCATCAGCACCCTGATTTTGATACAATAGACCTGCTGGGAATATGAATTGACCTTTAATGCAACTCTGCCATCTTTAAAATTAACTCTTAGAACATAATTTTTGTCATATTCTCCCTTATAACTGAATATGAGAGGCTTCCAATAGCTGCTTCAGTGGTCCTCTGTTTTTTGTTTTTTTTTTCAGAATGTCTTGAATTGGAATAACAATTGGCTGATTTAAAGTAATAG
Organism: Cabassous unicinctus; assembly: GCA_029593785.1. Lineage (NCBI taxonomy): Eukaryota > Metazoa > Chordata > Mammalia > Cingulata > Chlamyphoridae > Cabassous > Cabassous unicinctus. The sequence goes on along the minus strand of JAQZBX010002389.1, from coordinate 22,208 downwards.
TTTCTTCTTTTCAATTTCAAATGATAATTAACAAGATGCGGATTACTAGGAAATCCTTACAATTTTAATTGCCCTCATCCCATTAAATTGCTACACCTACCACATAGCCCTAATTTGCACATTTCATCTAATTCTTATCCCATTTAACCACAAGGTTAGCCCCCTACATACAAGGTGTATCTACTCCACTTACCACCAACAATAGTGTCTCATCTTGAAGTCTACTCTCAGGGCCCTTCCTCCTAACAGATCATCTTGCTTACAATCCCCCAAAAGCAAAGCTTGAGCAAAAGCCTTAGGTACTACTACTTCATTAGCAAAAAGCATATATGAGAGCAGGGATAAAGGAGAAGGGACAGGAAGAAAGGACGGTAAGTGCATTCCCTGCTGGCCACAACAAAGTGCCACTAACAGTTTCATGTCACGTGATCATTTTCTGAAAACCCATTTAATGTTCATGTACAGAGTCCTCCTGGGCAGGAGAAGGGAAAACAATTATCCATGGGATATCAACTTTTAATACCTCAATTCTATCTTGCATATGAAAGGATGCCAAGCATATCCAATGATGTTTGCTGTCCTAGTATGAAAACAGAATCCCAGGGAGGGAAAAAAAACGAGTATATTGCATGCATGAGATTAATGTCTGTTGAGTTGAGCTTGCATAAACAACTAGTCTCTTGAATACATAGGTAACTGAAAAATTAATAAAGTAAAGGCAGACAAACTTTAGGAAAGAATGAGTAAAATATTTGAACAAGTATTTTTCAAGGAAGAAATGAAAATATCATGTAAATAAATGAAAAATTGTTCAACCACAATAATTAGGGAAATAAAAATTAAAAAAAAAACATATCCCCAACTCAATCAACTGTAAATTTTTAAAAAATGTTTCCCAATGACATAAGTTAGCTAGGAACCAACAAAATCTCAGAATGGTTGCTGGACATGTAAATAGTACAACCATATTAGAAAATAACAAAACTATCTAGCAAAATCAGAAAGACCTTGGTTAAAAGGGAAAAATGCCAAATAAAATAGTTTTATGGCTAAGAGATTTAAAGGTGAGTTGGGAGGTCATTGTCAAGGTTATGCTTATGCAGATCTCAACCAGATGTCAAAAACTGCCACAGTAAACAAAGCCTCAAAGTAAAGTGTTCCTGATGGCCCTAGGGACCTCTTGATGCCATAGGCAAGTCACACAGCCACATAAAATCAACATTCTTTTGGTTGGCACTATCTGGGAATATAGAAAAAGTTAATTCCCCAATATAACATAATTATACAGATTTGTAAATCCCTTAATCATGATTCTTCTACTTCTTTTATTTTAATCTATCATTTTCAAAGTGCCTGTTAAGTATATGGCTCAGAGACTTAAAACCTTTGGATTGTCCTTATGCTGGTTGAGCCCTGAAACCCAGCATATATGTGGCCAACTCCTAACCTCAAGTTCTCCAGGCCTACCCTGGACAACTAACAACAGGATGATGATGGACCAGTCCCATCCCCAAATTAAGGAATATTTTCATCTGTAAGCAAAACAATTCCATTCATGTGTCTCATAATAGCTACTTCCCTTCTCAGCCAGAAGCAGTCAGAGTGGACCTCATCCAAAATCCCTCAAGAATGAGGAATTAACAAAAATAAGGGAGGAGGTGTCACCACTAACTAAAGCAGATTTATTGATATCATAGTTATCTTGTGTTAACTGAGTAACTTGTAAAATTGATATTAAAAATAAAATTTTAAATAAAAACAATTATTGCATAACTAACCTGGACCATTAACTCCATTTTCTAGCTATAAGAAATAACAGATTTCATGCACTTGGGCCCTAGGATATATATACATGAGAGTTGAGCTTGTTTCTTGATTTAGTCTGAAATGGGCAAAGGGGGAATTTAGCCTGCTTAGCATCTAGTCCAGATGGTTAAGCAACTAAATTGGGAATCTGAAAAAATCAAACAAACAAATAAATCATGATTTTAAAAGAGGATTTATTTGCTTTTCATTGATATGTATATTTCTCTCAGGAAGATCTTCAAATGAGGGGTTATAGAGACTCAAAGCTGGGAAGTTGTGATTCTGAGTTCCTGGATAAATATCCTCATCATTTACATTAATCCACCCTGTCGTTGCTCTCCAATACCTTATATGATATCTATCATTGAAAGTTAATAAAGAAAATTAAACTAAAAGATGAAACTGATCTCAGAAATGGAATCATCTAACAACTCTATCTTATTGTCTATAAACATAGTAACTGAGTTAAATGATGGGCTAATGGGTTTTTGTTTAGTTTCTTTAAATGCTTGCAAAATAAACTCTTAAGAAGCAAAGAGAGACTAAGAATAATAACAACTCCAACTGTTTATATTTGAGAGGTTCCTGCATGATCACTCCCAATCATCAATAGGCTTATTATACTTACAATTATGGATATTTTGATTTATATACATCCTGAAATATGTTGAGGGGGCCTGTGGTATCTTCTATTAATCAATATATGTTTAACTAATGTTTTAAAAATAAGTTGAAGGACACTTGAACTTTCAACTACCCTAAAACCTATATAATTCTACACCGATGGAGATAATATATCCACTAATGAAGACAGCAAAGCATTAATTGCTGGTAACTTTGTGTCTCTGGTCCAAGCATGGGATGGAAGGATGCTTTATTAAATTGGAAGAACAATGCTCAGAGATTTATTAAATCAGGCACCTGGGATTGTGGCAGAGAACTTTTAGTGAGCTTTGGGAAAGCTGAGCACCCAGAGAAACTTCTTAAATCACCTCCCAATTATCATGAGTTAAAACTTTATGTAGCACCCTTGTAACTTGCAGTTAATTCCTTTGTTAATCTATGAAAGGAATTCAGGGAAATTCTCAAGGATCAGTAAGGACCTTTCTTAAGAAAACTCAAAGGAGACAAACTTGTGTGGTCACCATGGTGATGCCTGGCAGAGAAGTGATTCTCAGAGCAGTAAACTTAGCTCCTTCTAAACTATACATAAAAACAGTTAACTGTACCCTACCTATGCTTGGTGAACAATGATTACTAGTTGTATGATAAGCTTTTAACATTAAAACAGTAAACTGTATCCTGCTGTCCTAAGATAAAGGCAAGTAGTCAAATTTGTTTAATGCAAATTCAGAAGCAGAATATATTAGACTGATTCATGAGTATTGGATAAGAAAGCACAAATACCCATTTTAAAATGTAATCACACTATCATTAATTGCAAGGAATCAAGCATATTTTTTAAACAAATTGGCAGATTATCACTTCTAGAAATATGTTGACAGCATTTGTTTCTTGTCTAAACTTCATAATGGGTCATAATGTGTCTATGCAGAGAGTTCTTTGAATTTAAAGGTTACCAAGGACCCAAGTAAATAATTACACTCAATTTAAGTTTACAGTGTCTTATTAATCTTCAGTAAGTCACAAAGGATATTTTCTAAAGTCATAATACTTTTATCAAAAGAATAAATGTTTAGTTTATCCTAAAACATATAAAATATACAGTCAAGTGTAGGAATAACACAATGAACATGCAGATACCTAATATCTATGTTTGTATCACTCCAAATTATAGAATATTTAACTTAATAATCTTTATAAAGAAATAGAATATAGATGCAAGCAAATTTCCTGGTACTTTTCATAGTTCCATACCTATTACTTCCTCCTTCTGCTGCTCTAGCAGTAACCAAAAAGCATAATAAATTTAGTGTTAGTCACATTCTATGTGTGATGAATACTATGGGTTTTCTCACTGAAACTCCAGTCCATCATCCTTCATGTCCAAAAACTACAAACATGATGCTCCAGATTCCCTTTCTTCCTTAGTCTTCCATATATTAGCTGTTTGTTCAGTTGGAGATCCCCTACTGTGATTTGAAAGGGGAAAGTGGAGCAGGAATACATCAGTTCTGTCTCCATTTGATCTTAGATGGTATGAATCAAAATGATGAAAGTGGGAGCATCCCACTTTCTCTGCTGCAAATTTTTAGTGCCCATTTTCTCCTGTTGTGTAGAGAAAGCTTCCATGGTAGATCAGTTCTGAATTACAGTGGGATGGGGCATGGGAGGAATTCTTAGATACCCAGCACCAAATTCCCTTAGTGAAAAATGTCCTGTTCAACTGCTGCACTGAAGCATTATTGAGAAAAAAAATGCATCGTGTTATTTTTCAATAAAAATATATAACATCAGGAAAAAATGGGGAACATGGCCAATAGTGTAGACAGATAAAGTTTAAATTCTACTAAAAAAACTGAGAAGGAGTCTAGGGCTGCCTTGGTGACCTCCTTTGGGGTACAGCAGACCAAGACACTGCTTCACAACTAACAGGAGAGTTGGGGACAGAGAGTAGGAAGCCAAAACAGCAAACTGTGTTATTGATCCTCAGAGGACACCGGGAAGGGCTCATCTGCCTGATCCCTGATATATCAGCTGAGGATAAAACTCCAGGGAAATGGTATCTGACTAAGAGGAGAACAGACTTCTTTCTCCCTGCCAGCACCTCAAGATATATGGAGAGAGGGGAGGGGTGCTCTGGGTCATCTTGGAGGGTGCTAGAAAGAAAAGGAAGTCAGTGAAAAATCTTGAGTTTCTCCTGCCAGTGGCTGGAAGTGGTGCTTTACCCCACCCTCAAGACAAACAGCTTAAGTGGAGCTGCCAGCTTCCTCCTCCAAAAGAAGTGTGACAGTGACCTCCTTGGGAGGAAAAAAGGCCTGAGAGGGTGGAGAGAGTTCTATTTGTGGGAATTTTAGCCAACCTATTCCCACTTGGAAAGAACACTGATATAACAGGGGTAAGGCAGGGGGACATCCTCAGGCAGGCTTTCACACCTAGCAGCCTAGGTAAAGAAAGAATTTATATCAGAAAAGAGGCAGCAATAACAGGGAGCGAATAGAGGCTGATAGGATTCTGAAAAGCCTTGCTAACCTAAGAAGGCATATTAGCTCAGTGGAAGAGATCCTGCTTAGCATATACAAGGTCTCTGGTGACAAAATGAAATGTTACTACACTCGAAAACAAAATAAAACCATAGAGCAGAGAGAGAAGACAATCAACTGAATAAACACACCAAGATAAACAGATGACTTGATACCAAGAAAAAATACAAGAAACAGGAAGACATAGACAAGTCCAATGAACAAACTAAAAAGCAAGAAAAGATGCACAACATGAAACAACTAATCAGAGCTGTCCAAACAAATATCATGAATCAACTTAATGAAGTGAAGGAAGCACTTAAGGATATTACAAAACTATTGTAAGAACATACTGAAGAAATTATAAAAATACCTAAAAAGATAACAAGTATGATGGTGATGAGTGGCACAATCCAAGAAATCAAAAGTATAATGGAAGCACAAAACAGCAGTTTTGAACAGGCAGAGGAAAGAATTAATGACAGTATATCTGAATCAAACAGAGTTACCTGCTCTTCAAGAAATAATAAAGGGAGTATTGCAGGTGGAAAGGAAAAAAAAAACATTAGAAAGAGACTTGGATGAGTGTGTAAGATCAACAGAAAAATAAAAAGAGTAATAAAAACAATATATGACATACATAAACCCAAAGAAAATATGACTAATGTAAGTAATTCCATGGCAATAGTAATACTAAATGATAATGGACTAAACTGACAAGTCAAGAGACACAGACTGGCAGAATTGATAAGGAAATATGTCCCATCTATATGCTATCTACAAGAAACACACCTTAGATGCAGGGATTCAAGAAGGCTGGAAGTGAGTGGTTGGAAAACAATTTTATAAGCAAACACTAACCAAAAAAACGGCTAGAATAGCTATATTAATATTGGACAAAATAGACTTTAAATGCAAAACTATTGTAAGAGAAAAACACACTATTTTTAAAAGTGGTAAACTTTTTTTAAAAGTGGTAAACTTTCAAGAAGAAAGAACAATCATAAACATTTATCACCTAACCAGGGTGCCTCAAAATACGAGAGGCAAACACTGGAAAAATTATGGGGAGAAATAGATGACTCTACAATTACAGTGGGGGACATTAATACACAATTATCACCATTAGACAGAACATCTTGACAGAGAATTAATGAATAAACAAAGACTTTGAATAATAAATTAGAGGAGCTGGACCTAAAAGACATTCACAGAACACGACACCCAAATAGAGTGGGATATACATTCTTCTCGAGTGCACATGGATCATTCTCCAAGATAGAGCACATGCTAGGCCACAGAACTCACAATAAATTCAGAAAGATTGAAATTATACAAAGTAATTTCTCTGACTACAATGGAATGAAGCTGGAAATCAGTAAGGGCCAGAGAGCCAGAATAGGCACAAAGATCTGGAAGTTAAACAACATACTCTTAGACAAACAGTGGGTGAAGGAGGAAATCTCAAAAGAAATCAGTAACTACCTTGAAATGAATGAAAATGACAACACAACATATCAAAACCTATGGGATGCAGCCAAAGCTGTACTGAGAGGGAAATTCATAGCCATAAATCCATTTATCAAATAGAAGAAGGAGCTAAAATTAAAGTATTGCAAACCTGGAGTAATTAGAAAAAGAGCAAGAAAGTAGCAACAAAGTAAGTAGAAAGACACCAACAGATATATGCACACCAATGTTCATAAAAGAATTATTCACTATTGCCAAAAGCTGGAACCAACCCAAGTGCCCAACGAAAGATGAATGGATAAACAAAATGTGGTACATACATACAATTGAATATTAATCAGCTGTAAGAAGGATAACCTGGATGATTCTTGAGGACCTTATGTTGAGTGAAGCAAGTCCGGCATTGAAAAATGAGCAGTACATGACCACACTGATATGAATTAAGAAAATTGAGCAGAGTCAGAGACATATTGCCTGGAAGATAGGTTGATAAGAAATAGAAACGGAGAAGAAGGCTGTGAGCCACATCCATATGGATGTAACCTATGGTAAGGTGAGAGTGTGTAGTTGTGTATGGAAGGGATATGACAGGAGTGTTGTGATATTATTGGGTTGGGTGGTGCAGGTCTGACAGGTGGATAGATTGGGAAGTGTGGGTTGCAAGGTCCATGGTACTGGTGGGAGGGTTGTGAGAGGTAGCAGCTGAACACTCAGGATTTGCAGGTATGTGGTTGAACATACAAAGTTGGGAATGCTCTTATGGCAATATGACAAGAAGAGTTTACTGGATTAGGGTGTCGGACAGGTGGCATTCAGGACAGGGTGCAACCAGAGCAGGCATCTAGGGAGTGTATGAGTGATCATTCTGTCATAATGTGTTGTATCTGTGGGTGGAGACCCACATTATGATCAGGAAATAGTTGGAATCCCATCCTCAGGAGGACCAATTTGTTCAGAAATAGAGAGGCGGGAGTCTCTCAAGAGCATGGGCCATTCCTAATAGGGGAGGACAAACCAGTGTGTTAAAACTACAGTCTTGTTGCATGTAACTATGAATCTTGTCATCCAAGGATTGAAGCCAGGTCATCACCTTGGGCCCCAAGGTGGGGGGGGAGGAATAAAATAGAATGAACAGGGTTTTTTTCATGCAGTGGAAGTGTTCTAAATGATCTTACAATGATAGACACAGGACATGGTGATTATCATCAAAATTTATAAAAGTGTATGGTCTAAAATGTAAACCATAATGTAAACCATTGACCATGTTTAGTAACTATGTTTCACTATTTGTATATCAATTATAACAAAGGTGCTATTCACATATAAAAAGGTATTGATATGGGAGGGAAAGTGGAGGATGTTGGGTATATAAGAGTTTCTTGTATTCTGTGTGTGACTTTGCTGTGACCTAAAACTTCTTTGAAAACAAAATAAAAAATAGTGAGATACTGGGAAATGAGAGAGGGAAGGTGCCAGGGTACAGATTAGACACCAGATATTGCAATAATGAAAGGCAGAATGTCAAAAAAAATTTTTTTTAAATATTTTTCATTTTTTAAAATATCCCAATAGTTTAATTTTATTGTAATTTTAGCTTTTTTTAAATTTTATGTGTTTTATTTCTTATACTTAAAATTATGATTATTGATTCATTTTCCTTTAAATTGTATTTGGCTAGTGTGATGGCTTCATTTTTGAAGAGCCTTTGGATCATGGAAGGGTTTCAACTGGGGTGGTGGAGAATCATTTGTGTGGGTTGTCAGTGACGAGGGATGCATGGGAGGAAGTTCACCTAAGCATACATATAATGTATGTAAAAATGTTCAAATGTTCACAGGGCATTGTTACAGTGGGTGGAGACTCACATAATATCCAAGAGAATATGGAATTCCCATTCTGAAGAGTTCTGCCACATTCTTTAAGGGAGCAGCAACAGTCCCCCAAGTGCACAAGCAGTGACTGGCGAAGGAGGATGATCCACTGATGGGCCCTTGATATTGATGAGTAGGCTTATAAGAATTTGCTGTTGAAATTGAAGCTTAGCCTACTGTTATGGGGTGCCTAAGGTTGCCTCCTGAGAGACTCCTTTTCACTCAAATGTGGCCTCTCTCTATGCCAAACTCAGCATATCAATGCGTTACCTTCCCCCCAGTGTGGGACATGAGTCCCAAGGAAGAGCCTCCCTGGCACTGAAAGATTGCTACCAAAAACCAACTATCAATGCAACTGGAAAAAGACCTCACATAAAAGAGGGAAAAGATAAAGACAAATGAATTTATATGGCTAAAAGACTTCAAAGTGAGTCGGGAGGTCAACCCAGAAGTAATGCTTACACACATCTCGGCAGGATCTCATAGATTACAAAGTGGACTCTCAAATAGTGGAGCTCCTTAGGGCTCTGGATACACCCAGGTCCTATGGTCAGGGCTGATAGATTAGGAGTTTGGTGCCTTGTCTGTGGGTCCCACTTTGGAGTTTGTGCTCCTGAGAGTGAAAGAGTTGGAATCAATTTTGTCTTCCCTGCATGTGGTTCATCTGTCCCATCTATTTAAACCTATACTTGGTGCTGGAGTTTGTAGGTGTATGTCCAGAGGCTCAAGGCTTTGGGCTGTTCATGCGAACATTGGGCCGAGAGCTGCAGCAAAGTTGCAACACCTACTCTATATTTCATTGGACTTACACAGGAAAACTGATGGGGAGATGATGATGGACAACGGCCATCCCAGGGAATGGAGAGAGTCTGCAGCTCCAGGCAGGATAGTCCCATCCATCTTCCCCATGGAATATAAACCCCTTCTTAATTGGAGGTGGAGTGGACATCACCATGCCAGAATCTTCAGGAATGGGGTAAGAGCTATGGACTAAGTGGACTTATTGGTATTCTACTATAGACATATTATGATTCTAGCAATTGAAGAAATTACAACATTGATGTGGAGCCAGTGGCCACTGGAGGTTCTGGGGGCAGGAAGTGGAAAATAAAGTTGTAATACTGGGGCTTTTTCAGGACTTGAGGATCATCCTGAGTGACGTTGCAATGACAGCCATAGGCCATTTTATATCATCACATAACATGCAGAACTGTGTGGAAAAGAGTGTAGACTAAAATGTGAACTATGGTCCATGATTAATGGCAAAGCCCCAGGATGCGTTTATTAATTGCAATGAATGTCACCCTAATGAAGGATATTTATATGGGAGGTTGTGGGAGGTGTGGGGAGTGGGGCATATGGGAATCCCTAGATTTTTTATGTAACATTTATGTAATCTAAGTATCTTTTCAATATTAAAGGAAACTTAAAAAAAAACACATATTAGAGCAGAACTGAATGAAATTGAAAATAGGAAAGCAATAGAAAAAGTGAACAATACCAAAATCTGGTTCTCCGAGATGATTAACAAAATTGACAACCTGCTAGGTACTTTAACAAAAAAAGAGAGAGAGAGAGAGAAAAAAGATGCAAATACACAAAATTAGAAATGAGAAAAGGGATATCGCCACTGACCCCACAGAAATAAAGTATATCATAAGAGGATAATTTTAAAAATTATATGCCAAGAAGATGAATAATTTAAAGAAAATGGACAAATTCCTAGAAACACACAAGCAGCTTACATTGACAAAAGAAGAAATTGATTATCTCAATAGACCAATCAGAATTAGGGAGATTGAGTCAGTCATCAAAATTCTCCCAACTAAAGAGCCCAGGACTAGATGGCTTCACACGGGAATTCTACCAAACATGCAGGAAAGAACTAACACCAATCCTGCTTAAAATCTTCCAAAAAATGAAGTAGAAGAAACATTGCTTAACTCATTCTATGATGCCAACATCATCCTAATCCAAAGCCATGGATGCCACAAGAAAGGAAATCTATAGGCCAATCTCCCTAGTGAACCTCTTTAAGGGAGCTGATGGGCCCTTGGTATTGATACTAGGTTTATGAAACTTTACACTAGAAATTGAAACTTAGCTTACTATTATGGGGTGCCTAAGGGTTGCCTCCTTAGAGAGTCATCATTGCTCAGATGTGGCCTCTCTCTCAGCCAAACTCAGCATATGAATGCATTAGCTTCCCCCAGCATGGGACATGACTCCCAAGTATGAGCCTCCCTGGTACCAAGAGATTTCTACCAAGCACCAACTAGCAATGCAACTGGAAAAATACCTCAAATAAAAGGGGAAAAGGTAAAGACAAATGAGTTTATATGGCTAAAAGACTTCAAAGTGAATTGTTAGGTCATCCCAGAGGTAATGCATATCTCAGCAGGATCTCATAGACTGCCAAAGTGGATACTACCCCAAATAGTGGGGTTCCTGAGGGCTCAACAAAATACATGCTAATTGTATTCAACAGCACATCAAAAAATTATACACCATTGCCAAGTGAGCTTCAGTCCTGGTATGCAAGAATGGTTCAATGTAAGAAAATCAATGTTATATATCATATAAGCAGGTTGAAAGAAAAAAAATTTTATAATCATCTCTATAGACTCAGAAAAAGCATGCAACAAAATACAGCACCCTTTCATGATAAAAATGCTACAAAAGATCGGGATAGAAGGAATCTTACTCAACATGATAAAGGGTATATATGAAAAACCCACAGCGAACATCATATACAATGGTGAAATCCTAAAGGCTTTCCCTATAATACTGGGAACTAGACAATGCCCACTATCAATGATCCTATTTAACATTCTGTTAGAAGTACTCACTTGAGCACTTAGGTAAGGAAAAGTTATAAAATTCATCCAAATTGGAAAGAAAGAAGTAAAATCTTCACTATTTGCAGATGACATGATCCAATACATAGAGAAATATACAACAAAGCTTCGAGAGCTTATAAATGAGTTCAGGAACATCATAGATTTTAAAATCAATGTGGAAAATTTGGTAGCATTTCTGTCCAAAAATTATGAGCAGTCTGAAGAGGAAATCAAGAAAAAAAAATAACATTTACAAGAGCAACAAAAAGAATCAAATACCTAGGAAAAAATTTAACTGAAGATGTAAATTACTTATATGCAGAAAACTAAACATCAGTGCTAAAAGGAATCAAAGAAGAAAAATAAATTGAAGACATTCCCTGTTCATGGATAGGAAGACTAAACATCATTAAGATGCCTATCTTACCCAAACTTATTTGCAGATTTAGCACAATCCCAATAAAAATCAACACAGTATTTTTTTGCTGAATGGTAAAACTAACAATGAAATTTATTTGGAAAGACAAGAGGCCTCAAATAGTCAAAGACATATTGAAAAATAAAAGTAAAATTGAAGAAATCACCCTACCTGACTTTTAAAAAGTGCTAGAGAGGTACAATGGTCAAAACTGCATGGTATTGACACAAGGGTATACATACTGACCAATGGAACCGAATCAATGGTTCTGATACAGATCCTTGCATATACAGTCATCTGATATTCGAAAAGGCCACTAAGCCCACTCAACCGGGAGAGAATGGTCTCCTCAACAAATGGTGCTTGGAGAAGAGATTATCCATCTCACACCTTATACAATAATTAACTCATGATGGATAAATGATCTAAAGAAAAGAGCCAAGATCATAAAGACCTGGGAAGATATTGTAGGGAAGCATTTCCAGGATCTTGTAATAGGAAATGATTTCATGAACTTCACACCCAAAGCATGAGCAGTATAAGAAAAAAATAGACAAATGGGATCTCTGAAATTAAAAGCTTTTGCACCTCAAAGGTATTTGTCAAGAAAGTGAAAAGCAACCTAACCAATGAGGGACAATATTTGGTAACAATATATCTGATAAGATTCTATTGTCTATCATATATACAGAAATCCTACACCTCAAAAATAAGAAGACATAGAACCCATTTTAAAAATGGGCAAGTGATTTGAAAAGACACTTCCACAAAGAAATGCAAATGGCTAAAAATCACATGAAAAGATGCTCAACATCACCAGCTATTTGGAAATGCAAATGAAAACTACAATGAGATATCATCTTACACCCATTAGACTGGCAGCTATAAAAAAAAACCAGAGGACTACAAGTGTTGGAGAGGATACAGAGGAATGGAAACCCTCATCCTCTGCTGGTGGGAATGTAGAATGGTGCAGCCATTGTGGAGGACAGTTTCATGGTTTCTCAGAAAATTAAATGGAAATCTACAATATGATAAAGCTATTCCACTGCTGGGTATATACCCAGAAGAATTGAAAGCAAGGATATGATCAGATATATGCACAACAATGTTCATAGTGGCATTATTCTATTGCCAAAAGTTGGAATGACCCAAATGCCCATTAACTGATGGATGGATAAACAAAATATGGTATATACGTACAATGGAATATTACTCAGCTGTAAGAAGGAATACAGTACTAACACATGGGATAACATGGAGGAATTTTGAGGTCCTTATGTTGAGAGAAGCAAGCCAGGCATTGAAGGACAAATATTACATGATCTCATTAATATAAATTAAACAGACTGAGCAGACTCACAGAGCTAGATTCTCAAATATAAGTTTACAGGAAATATAAAAGAAGAAGGAGATTGTGAGCCAATGCCCATAAAGGTGAAATCTATGAAAAGGTGGAATTGTGTAGTTCTGCAGTGAAAGGACATGACAGGGGTATAATGATAATATTGGGTTGGGTGGTACAGGTTTGAAAGGGGGAAACATGGGGAGGGTGGGTTGGATGGTCCATGGAACTGGGGGGAGGTTTGAGGAAAGGAGAAGGTGAACACTGGGAATTGGCAGTCCATGGTTGAAATTACAATGTTGGGAAAGCTCATTTGGCAATATGACAAGGAAGTGTTAATGGTTTAAGGTGTTGGTTGGGGGGTATTCAGGCCAGGGCACACCTGAGGAAGGCTCTAGGGAGCGTGTGAGTGATCATTTTCATATAGTGTGTTGCATCAATGAGTAGAGACCTACAAAATGAGCAGGAAGGTGTTGGACTCCCATCCTAGGGAAGCCTGCTATGTTTTCAAACAGATGTATGGGAGTCACTTGAGAGAATTGGCAGTGCCTAATAGGTGAGGACAGACCAGTGTGTCAAGCCCTCAGTGAAGATGTAAGTAATTTTGAATTTTGTTCTTCAAAGAGTGAAGGCTGGTGGTTGCCATGGGCCTGAAGGGGAAAAGAAGAGAGGAATAAAATAAATGGAACAGAGAGCATTTTGGGGGGTGATGGAAGTGTTCTGCATGTTCTTCCAACAATGGATACAGGCCACATTAAAATTTATCAGAATTTATAAAAGTGTATGATCCAAAATGTCACACAAAATGTGAACCATTGATGATAGCTAGTAGCTATGTTTCAATAATTGTGCATCTATTGTAACAAATGTACTATCCAAACATAAAATGTTATTAATAGGGGAAGGTGGCAAAGGTGAAAGATGTTGGTTATATGGGAATCCCCTCTATTCTGTACATGACTTTACTGTGACCTAAAAGATCTTTGAAGAAAAAATGAAAAAAAAAAACAAAAACAGTAAGCCACTTTGGGAATAAATGGAAGAAAATGTCACTTTATATACAGGACATTGTCTTACAGTGATGAAAGGCAAAATGTCAAAAAAAAAGTTTTTTTTATTTAAATATTTTTCATTGGTTTTTAATATCCCAATTTTTAAAAATAAGTTATTTTTACTTTTTATTAATTTTTTCTGTATTGTAACTCTTATCTATAAAACTATGATAATTTCATTTTCTTATTAATTTTAGGTGGATATTTTATTGGCTTCATTTTTAAAGAGTTTTTAGATCACAGAAGGGTTACAACTGTGGCAGGGGAAGATCATTGGTGTGGGGTGTCAGTGAGGCAGATACATGGGAGGAAGCTCACCTTGGTATACATATATGGCATATACATGTGTTAAAGTGTTCATGGGGCATTGTCATGGTGGGTGGAGATTCACACAATAATCAAAAGAATATCAAATTCCCATCTGGGGAGTTATGCCACATTCTCTAATGGAAAAACAAGAATGCCCCATGTACAGGGACAATGACTTGTGAAGGAGGATGGTCCATTGAAGGATCCTTGATATTGATGACTATGCTTATGAGCCTTTGCTCTTGAAATGGAAACTTTGCTTAGTGACATAGGATGCCTAAGAGTTACCTATGGGGAGCTTCCTTGTTGCTCAAGTGTGGCCTCTCTCTAAGCCAAACTCAGCATATAAAAGCAATAACTGCCCCCCCCCACAGCATGGGTCATAATTCTCATGGATGATCCTCCCTGGCACCAAGGGATTGCTACCAAATACCAAAAAGCAATGCATCTGGAAAAAAAAGACCTTGTTCAAAAGGGGGGAAAAGCTAAAGACAAATGAGTTTTTATGGCTAAGAGACTTCACAGTGAGTCGGGAGGCCATCCCAGAGGTAGCACTTATGTGTATCTCAACAGGATTTCATTGACAGCCAAAGTAGATACTCCCCCAAACAGCAAAGCTCCTCTGGGATATGGAGGCATCCAGACACTATAGTCAGGGCAGATAGTTCAGGAATTTGGCCCCTTGCAAGTGGGCCATAATCTGGTATTTATGCTACCCACTATGACTGAGTTAGACTCAGCAGTGGTTTCCCTATGCATGACTCTTCTGTCCTTATGTTTGAACCTATATTTAGTACTAGAGTTGGTGAGTGTACATCCATGAGACTTAAATCTTTGGGCTGTCCATGTGCCAGGTAGCCCTGACTCTCAATGGAGTTCCAACACCTACTCTCCAGTTCAATAGACACAACCAGGACAATTAACAGGGAGGAGATGATGGACAAAAAACATACCAAGGAATTGAGAGTGCCTACACCTGCACGCAAGAAAGTCTCATCCATTGGATGTATGGGATCGAAGCCCCCCTCAATTAATGGTGGAATGGGCATCATCATCCCAGAGTCCTCAGGAC
Source organism: Cabassous unicinctus (assembly GCA_029593785.1). Classification (NCBI taxonomy): domain Eukaryota; kingdom Metazoa; phylum Chordata; class Mammalia; order Cingulata; family Chlamyphoridae; genus Cabassous; species Cabassous unicinctus. The sequence goes on along the minus strand of JAQZBX010002389.1, from coordinate 6,882 downwards.
TAGGAAACAAACTTTGGACTAAAATAAACTTACTAGTATTCTACTACAGACTTATTGTGATTCTAGCAATGAAAGAAATACCATTGAGTCAGTGACTCGATGTTCTGGGGTTAGATAGAGGGAGAAACAGGTGTAATGGGGAGGCATTTTTAGGACTTGGGAATCATCCTGAATGACATTACAACAACAGATACAGGCCATTATATATCCAGCCAGAACCTACAGAGTCAAATAGGAGAAAGTGTAAGCTACAATGTATACTATAATCTATGCTTAGTGGCAATGCTTCAAAATGTGTTCATCAATTGCAATGAATGCACCACACTGATGAAAGATGTTTCTAATGCGGGAAAATGTGAGAGGTGTGGGGAGCGGGGCATATGGAAATCCCCTACATATTCTCTGTAACATTTATGTGAATGAAGTATTTTAAAACATAATAAAAGTGGGGGGAAAGGCCACAAAAAAAAAATGAAAAAAAAAAAACTCCATAAAAATTACTTGATATTAATGAAATATTTTAAGAAACATATATATTATTTTGAAGCCTGCAATTTTACATCTATTTAATGTGAATATATGTAGATAAATGCAGTTGTACATAATTTATTTGAATCGATGAATTGTATTCTATTTTAAATTTCTATGACAATATGTTTAACAATTTCTCTTTTAATTGGCATTTGAATTATTTCCATAAGCAAAACAAGCAATATATTGCATGATCCTTCTTATGCTTAAGTAAATTATATATCTCTAACCATTACTCAAGTGAAGTGTATCTAAAATATGTTTTAATTTTTGTTTCATTTTCTATTAATTGTGCTTATAAACTTCCAAAAGTTTTCAAGGTATAGGAATATTGATTTGACATTGTATGATTGGGTCAAGGTAACTGGATGAGTTTGTTATGTTTTAATGATTTCCTATAGATTGTATTGCATTCTCTATTTAGATAATCATATTATTTTCAGATGATGAGGGGATTTTTATTTTATTACAATCATTGTATACATATTTAATTTTACTGTCTCACAACATTATTTAATACCGGAATGCAATGTTAAATAAAAGATTGAAATCAAATAATTGATTAATTAGGGCCCTAATTGCAATGAAATAAACTTCCAAATTTCAAATGATGTTGTAGCTTGTATATATATTCTTTTTATTATGTTAAGGGAGTTTACCTTTATTTGTTCTTGACTCATCATTATTTTTAATTTTTGTTAATTCTTAAAGAATCTTTAGGTTACATAAGTATTACATGAAAAATATACTCCACCCTTCACTCTCCCCTTCCCACACTTTCCCACATTAACATCTTTCATTTGTGTAGTATGTTTGTTACAATTGATAATCACATATTGAAGCATTGCTACTAACCATGAACTATAGTTTACATTATAGTGTACACTTTGCCCTGCACAATTTTAAAGGTTTTAAAAAATGTATAATGGCCTGTACCTGTCATTGCAATGTCATGAGGGACAATTCCATTGTCCCAAAAATGTTCCCATGTTACACTTATTCTTCCCTCTCCCTCCCTTCAGAATCTCTGGTGGCCAGTGTCTTTATGTCAATGATACAAATTCTTCCATTGCTAGAGTAATAAGTCTATAATACAATAATAATAATTCTACTTTTGTCCAATGTTCATTCCTCAATCTTGAGGAATTTTGAGATGATGATGTATACTCTGTTTGTGATTGAGAGGGGACTTAAATCCCATGGGGCAAATGGATAGAACTGTCTTGCTTGCAGTTGTAGATACTCTATTTGGGGGCCGATGTGTGTTGTCCATCATCATCCTTTTGTTAGTAATCATGGGTGAGGCTAATGGACTCGAGAGTAGGTGCTGTAACTCTTCTGAGATTTTGGTCTCAACTGGGATATGAACAGCCAGAAGATTTAAGTCTCTGGAACATAAACTTAACAAGTACAGTGTTAATTATAGGTTCAAATAAAAGGGGCAGAGAGCCATGAATGGGGCAATTACAAATAAGTCTAACTCTGTTACATTGGGGGGCATATATTCCAAAGAGAGATCCACTGACAAGTTGTTGCTGAATTCCTGAGATTGTCTGCCCTGCCTAAAGTGTCTAGATGTCTCTAGAGCCCTCAGGAGCACTGATGTTTGGGGAATTATTTACTGTGTCAGTCAATGAGATACTGCTAAGATGTGCATAAACATAACCTCTGGAAAGACCTCCCAACTCACTTTGAAATCTCTTTGCCATAAAAAAATCATTTTTATTTAATATTTCCTCTTTGGTCAAGGTATTTTTCCAGATGCATCATGAGTATCAAGGGATTATCTTCATTATTTCTGAAGTCATGAAATGAGTCAATTTTGATGAACACATTTTTCTCGATTGTATGATTTCACTTAGATAATCCCTTAATATGATGAATTATATTGAATGGAATTCTGACTCATCATGTCAATCCAACAGAGAATAAATGAAGTAAATAGCTGATAGAAATAAAACTCAGACTTAAACACTAAACATTATTTCAAGATGGAATATTTATATCTACCACCAAAAGCTAGACACACATTTTCTCAAAAATAGGGATATATATATATATTCACACACACACACACATACACACACACAAAATTGGGGTACACAAAGTTTTCATCATTACTACATTCCAAAATCAAAAAGTGGAGTTATTTTTTTCTTTTCATTTTTGTTCAGAACATGCTATAAACTCACATTAGTCTTATGTCTGCTGGAGTGGAATAGTTTGATTATCTATGCAATTCCTTTAAGTGATTGGCTCATTTTTGTTTTCAATTTCATCTTGAGTAAATTTTTTATTTTTTAATTATAGAAAAATGTTACCATTTTCTTCCATTTTAAGTTCCTTGGCAAAAATTTTTCAGCAAATTCTCTTGAGAATTTTTAAGAAATACCCTCTCTGAACTTTTATAACTATTTACTTTTGATTTGTGTGTGCATGTGTGTGTGTGCTAGTTTAGTCTATATTAATTCTAATTGCTTCATCAATTTTGTTAGAGACATCTTTCCATTGTTAACATTTAACAATGACCATATTTTAAGTATTATCCCATCTATTATTTTCTGTTTTGTTAATTTTTATTATCTCCATTGTTTTAATTTTAAAATATACATCTTTAAAAGCTTAGTAATTTGTCATTTCCTTCCTCAAATATGAAATATTTATCATTATATTGTAATGTTTCCATTACAAAGTTTTTTTGAATTTTGTATTTTAGAATTTCATATTTTTATCAGAACATGTCTGCATGCTATCAATTACTTGAAATTTGCTGGGTTTTATTGGTGATTTATTATTTTCAAAATTTGCATTTTATCTGTAATGTGAAAATGATTTAAATTCACTAAATTTATTGTATATATTTGTGTATATTTGCTAAGATAGCTACTTTAATTTTTCAATACATTTAATAGTAAGTTCACCTTAATCTATGTGTTCTTAAAGTTATACCATTATTGTGGGTATGTACCCATTGCAAGTAGGATCTTTTGGTGAATAGGATCTTAAGTTAAGATAAGAATGAGTGTCCCACCTCATTCAGGATGGGTCTTAATCCTCTTACTGGAGATGTTTATAAGAGAATAAAATTCAAACAAAGAGAGAGAAAACCATGGATGCAAAAAGCTGAAACCTGGAAGAGAAAGGACAGATCAGAAGATTCTATCATTTGCCTTGCCATGTGACAAAGAGCTACAGGATACCTGGCAGCGGGACTTGGGGAGAAAGCATTGCCTTATGATGTATAGTTTAAGACATTTTCAGCCTTGAAACTGTAAGCTTGCAAGCTAATAAATTCCCACTGTTAAATGTCAACCTATATTATGGTATCTACCTTGAGCAACTTTAGCAAGTTAGGACATCTGTCAAATTGTTTTTATTGTCATTATGAATTTATTTACAATTTAATTATTTAGTCAAGGAAAATAAGTAAAAGCTATCTAAATTTTCTCTCTTTGCAGACAATATGATTTTTCATATAGAAAGTCCAAATGAATTAACAAGAAAATCATTAGAGCTAATAAAGGAATTCAGCAAAGAAGTAAGTAAATGGAAAGATATATCATGTCATGAATTGGAAAAGGTTGACATTGTTAATATGTCAATATTATTCAAATCTATATACCAATTCAATGCAATCATCAAAATTTCAGTAAACTGTTTGTTTTTCCAAAATTCGGGAACCACTCCTTAGATTCATATTTTATAGGAAAAGAAAGTGAAGAGCCTGAATCTAATTTTTTCTGCTGATATTTTCTAATTGTACTAACAATTAGAAAATATTGTTAATTACTCTCTATATAAGCCAATTTAATCACAAAAGCACAAGTTTATCTTCTCATCAATTTGTTTACAACTAAATATGTCAATTACATGATCATTTCTAGGAAAAATGAGTTTATAGTTAGATACAGAATGTAGATATAATTTTTTCAGTCATTAAATAATACAATTTAAGGCATTTTGCCTAAATTTCCATATTCACAATTTTTTTCTTTTGCATTTCCCCATGCCTGCCTTTGTGTTTCTATTTGTCTTTAATGAAGTTAGAGTCTTCTCATTTTCTGTTATATTGAATCTGTGGATGTGAAAAACTTTCAATATATTTATAACAGAAACATGTGATTTTTTCTCTCTTTTGCCTACCCTTTTAATCTAATATAATATTCATGATTGTTACATAAAGGCAATCATAATTGAAACAACACATAATATTATAAACCAAATCCACTATAATAAAGAATTTCTATATCTAAAGACTCATGTTCAGAAAGGCAAAAGTCATTGCTGCTCAGTCAACACAGACTCAAGAAGGAAAAAATAGTTCTATTTTCATTCAAAGTCTAACCCATTTAGTTCTGTATGTAAGGTATAAGGAAATGTATGAAAGATCAAACTTTTATTAACAAGTGAAAAACAAAATAATTGCAATTCAGATTGGCATGTGAAAAAAAAAGTTACTCAAATGATATATAATTTCCCTTTCCAGGAAGAAAAATCCTAGGTAGAATTAATTTTTTAGCTTCAGACCTTACAGGAAAACCTATGGCGGCAAGGCAAATAATTATAAAATAACCGAAATTATAGGGTTAGTTGTAATATAAAAAAATGAAGCCCCTTCATTGAGAAAAAGAAACCAATCTATCTCAAAAATGTTTTTATGCTAATACTTGGTAAATGGCCACAAAAATTGAGTCAATAAAGTTTAAGACTTATTAAGTGCTAAGTAAATGACACTCTGATAGGTACAATCACTAATATAAAATAAAATCTTAATTTCCACTTAATGTGGTTCCTCTTTGTTTTGATTTTTCAGTGTGGAAAGGAGTAAATTTACTATGAGACTTCTGCAAGTTTTATTTAAATTAGGCAGTAAGAATAGATAAGAAGTGTTCCACCTATGATCATTATCAAGAAACTAAAAGGAATATATCAGTTGTGTCCTTTTTGGATGAACTTTTATGACTAGTTACTATTGTCCAAGGAAAGTGTCCATGGGGTCATCTGGCCTCTGGCGTTTCATTCTATAGGCTTCCATTTCTTCTTCAGTGGGTTCCCAGGTTTCATATATGCTATTATAATTCTGTTTCCTCTCATCAATCTGCATGATCACTTTGACATGAAGAAGGCAGGCATCTCTGCATTTGGTGCATTTTTCAATTGTTTTCTTCACCCTCACTTTCTGAACTGCTCATTCTATGCTGCTGCTACTTGTAGTAGTAGTAGTAGTAGTAGCAGTAGTTCTTCTTCTTCTTCTTCTTCTTCATCATCTTCTTCTTCTTCTTTTTCTTCTTTCTCCTCTTTTAGCTTTACCTGATGCATCTCAATGAGGATTTGAGGTTTCTTCAAGGACTCTTCAGTTCTTCAGTTATATCATCTGCAACACCTCATACTGCATTAGCACTCTCCTTCCCAGTCTATCCAGTAAGTACAATAGGAATATTTGAATCCCCATTGGCCTTTTTCCAGGACACCCATATATGTATGTTATTTTTGATCTTCACATCCTCTTCATACTTGAAGCAGGCAACAGTCTACTCCTATCCTTTGTCTTGTGTACTCAACATAGTCTTCTGTTTGAGCTAAAAGTAATTCCATTGAAGGGGCATAAATGTGTTCTAGGCTACTGTAATTTTCCAGGATGCTTTCTTTCTGCTGTTGCTTGAAATCTTTTTCTGCTTTGAATGACTTATACAACAGCTTTATGGGATCTAATTGCAGATGCACTTCAGATCCCCTGTCATAGGTTTCCCAAGTAAACAAGTGAGTCTGAGCCATTGAAATGTTCCTTTAGTGTATCAAAGAAACTTATCTCCAACATAACTAAATTCATCTGAATTCTTCCCTGCATAGCATAGGGCTTCTCTCTCATCACTCTAGTTTTGTATCATATTAGAATTTGGATCTAAATTCCACAAATATTTTGCAATATTTTCTAGAATCCTGAGATTCCAGACTGTAATCCATCTCTTAGACTCAAGAGCCATATCAATATCATCGGCATATACCTCTTCATATTCATTATTATGGTCTTTTTCCAACTGAGAATTAACCAGAGATAGGGCCCACTGGCAGGGCACCAAATTCCTGCCCTTCCTATAATGTCTGGATGTCTCCTGAACCCTCAGAAGTCCACTTTTTGAGGCAATATTTACTTTGGCATTTCCCTGGGTTTGACACTACTGATGATTTTCCATATTCATTATATTATAAGGATTTTTCTCCTTTTTGAGTTTTCTGATGACTAATAAAGTTTGGCATCTGAAATTATTTTTTCTCACATTTATTTTATTCTTAGGGATTCTCTCCAGCTGTATTCTCTGGTGTACTGTGAGAGCTGACTTATGACTAACA
>JAQZBX010002388.1:30216-72672 GCA_029593785.1 Cabassous unicinctus | reverse complement strand
CAATCTTACAGAAGCTAATGTTTGCAGTTAGCTTCAGCGTTAAGGGGGTTTGGGTTAATCTTTACTAGGGGTGGCTTTTGATCATTCTATGGTCGCGTGATTGGTCAGGCCCAGATGCATATCCGGGGTATTGTCTAAGCAAGTTTTATGGCCTTAGGAATTTTCATCAGTGTTACCTTGTTTAAAAATCTCCATTACAAATGTCTTGATAGTGGAGGATTGGAGCCCTTCCCAGCTGCCAGGGAGTTATTAACTCATGTGTATTGCTTTTGGTTCTTTGTCTCTTTGTCCCTCACCCTCTTAGGAATTGTCCAGCACTGTCCTGGTCTGCTGTCCAGGTACTTCAGACCGCTTTTGGCCCTTTCTCCATTGTTTTTGTGAGAGAGTTAAGCCCTGCCTGCCTACTCTGATGCCATCTTCACCACCATCTTTATTCACAGCTTGCAGTAGTAGCTTTAATGCTTACTTTCTTGACATGTACAAAAGTATACAGATTTAAATCCAATTAGCTTTATAGGGCTAAATGATGTAATTTTGAATTATTCCCAATACTTCAGTATTGAATTAACAACATGAAACTATAGTTACAAAGAAGGCTAATCCAGTTCTAATTTTGAGGGTTAAATGTTTCATTTTATATGAATTCTTAGTTATTATTTGAAGGGATGTTATCTTGGGGCATGATATGAATAAATTATTTACACTAACAGTTAAACATCTGTCAAATGGTGGCTCAAATTCAAGTCTTTCACATATATTAAGGTAAATTTTCTTTTTTTATTTTGTATCATCTGGATTTTTCCTATTCCTATGTATTTTCCTATAAGCACCATTAACTAAAAACAAATGTGTTATCAATTAGAGTTTTAATTTTTTCTTGAGATAAAATTAAGAGAGCCATGTATGCTGATGTGTTTCCTTCTTATAGGTTTGTTTCTTATTTTAATGGTCATACTATTCATCATTCATTCATTAAGAAATTTCTGAATGCTTTTATTTTTAAAAAATGATTCCAGCTTTTATTGGGAGAAAGAAAACATATGGAGGGATGATAAATCAACTTTCTCAATTAAATTTGGAACATGATGGAAGTGGTCATAGAAAAAATTAAACATGTAATGCCCTTCCCTCATACTTTCTCAACTACATACATAAAAAATAAGGGAAAGGGTGTGATTGCTATATTTACAAAGTATATTTTGTAAGAAACAATATTCTTTCTACTTTTTAAATTGTTTCACTATTTTTTTGGTATTCAAACTTTTAGAGAAAGTGAAAACACAGCCAAAAAAAAAAACACAAAATGAAACAATAATTCATTTAATTCCATTGAGGACATTTTCATTTTGATTTGATTTGATTTTTTAAAGTTTGACATCTTTCAACTACTACTACTGTTTTCAAGAAGAGATAAGCAGAATCTCCTAGATTAAAAATATAGTTTAATAGACGACCACTATTTTTTGAGGTTTAACAAAGATAAAGGCATTATTATATTGTCGTGGTATATTGAAAAGTAAAGAAGTATTGAGACAAGTATTCTGTTTAAGAAAATAAAACACTTCCTATGAAATCTGTATTAACTTTTTCTTCAATCAGATGTTAATAATAATTTAGCCAAAATTTTCCATGATATGTAGCAAAAATTATAACTTAAAATAGAAATATTAGAGCTTATATTGGCAGCTTCATCATAATTGTCTTATGAATTAAATTGATATTTCTCTTCCTTGATCTGTCTCAATTTATCCCTTAATCATGCTATTTTCTGAATAGCTTAAACAACAGGAATTTATTATCTCAAATTTGGAGGCTGGAAGTCCAAAATTAAGGTGTCAGCAGGATCCTGTTTTCTCTGAAGTCTGTAGCATTCTGGTAATGGCTTGCCGGCAATCCCTAACTCTCTCTCTGCCTCTGGCACATAGCCATTGCTCTCTCTCTCTCTCCATCTGGCTCCTTCTGTCTCCTTCTACTCCTAACTGGCAAAAATTTCCTCTGTTTATAAGGAAACCAGTCACTTTGGATTAAGACCCACCCTGATTCAGTGTGGCCTCATCTTAACAGTATCTTTGTAAATCCCATTTACAAATGACCTTACATCCACAGGACCAGGGGTTAGGACTTGAACATATCTTTATGGGGGACATGAGTGAATGTATAACACCTCCCAATACTTTAAGTGAACTGAGTCATATTATAACATATTATTTTATTTTTTATGATCCTGAAGTTTTGCCAAAAAGAACCATATTATTATTTTTATAATTCCATGGACTATGTAAATACTTCTTTGTCTCAGGCAACTATTCAATTCAGATTCCTGATCAGGGAAAGTCAATTCCTCTATTCTTTTAATTATATTTGAGGGTGATTTTTGGGGGTTTTTTTTTGTTTGTTTGTTTGTTTTATATTTAGGTTTTTCCTGTTTATCCACAATTTACTGCAGTCTGAACTGCTACTTTTTAACATGAGAAATAAATTCCATCAACTACACCTTTATATGAGAATATTCCCTTTGTATCATCAAAATAACAAATGATATTTTAGATAGTTGGGGCCAGCCAGAAATAACCCAAACGGCACTCTTGGGAGCACGGATGAACAAAGTTTTATTATGCGCGGGCCCAGAGGAGAGTTCACTCTCCAAATTCTGAGCACCGTTTTCAGATTTTCATAAGTTTATATAGGTACACTAAGCGGGCAAATTCCTGAGCAAGCAGGCAGGCAGAGTTACAAAGACAGAGAAGCCAGGTTAGCTTATCTTTCTAAAAGCAGAAGGCCATTAGGAAGGAAAAAGAGTCATTATCTGTATAGAGTTGCAAATTTCAATTCAAAGGGGCAGCCTGGGGTGCTTATCTTCCTGACATGGATTCATGGAGAAAAGGGGAGGAAGGAGGGGAGAGAGGGACCAGGGACCCAGGAGAGTTTATTTTTTTAAAGCTGTGGGTTTCTGCTGAGGGTGGGGTTGGGATCCCAGCGCTTCCCTCATCAAGGTTATTTCATTTAGGTCTAAGTTGTATTAGAGGATAAATTTAATTATTTTTTACTGTTCCTTCTTATTCCTAAGAGAATTTAAAGCAGTTTACAGTAATTCATACAATAAAGCAAGATAGAATACATCTAAACCAAGTCAGGAAAAAAAGGCAAACTGAAGAGTAATATATTAAAGAGTCAGACTGAAAGTAATATTAGAGATGCTACAAAGCTCTGTTGAGTTACTCCTTGTTAGCGTTAAAGTGAAAGAAACAAACAAAAAGAACAAAATCAGTTATAAAATTCACAAAACCAAACACTTTCTGGAGGATAAACAAAATTATTTCTGAATCTAAAGTCAAATTGGGAAAAAAATGTTTTTATCCTATGGGGGAGAATAGAGAAGTCACCGCATACTGTATAGAACAACATGCTGTCTGCGTAGAGACTCTCTGAGTCTCTATTAAAGGAGGAAGGAAGCTCAGAATGGCAGGGAAGCCTGGATTGCATATCCACCCAGCCATCTTCAATGCCTATTGATTGCTTCAGCCAGGCTTTTGAAAAAATATTGACAAGTACCGCAGTGCAGCTCCCTATACTGCCAGTTAAACATAAGCCATTTACTTCAACAAAATGCTAACTAGGGTTACTATCATGAACTCCGAGTAGCTTCTATAACCATCACAGCAAAGAGCTAACATGTATGGAGCTCTTTGTATTTGTTGGGCTTTGCGCCCTTACTGGGTGTTATCTAATTAACTCCTCACAAAGACAGAGACTCTTTGAGGTAGTTATGATTACTTTCCCCATTGTTCTGATGAGTTCCCTGAAACTTTTGGGATTGAGTAATTTCCACACCACACAGATAGCAAGTAGTGGATGTTTGATTTTAATCTACGTCTATCTGCCAGCAGCTGACTGTGTTCCTAACCACTCCCTCTGTTACACTGCTTCTCAGAAGGCAAAACTAATTAAAAATCTAACCCAACTTTTCTTGTCAGGGCCAGAAATTCTCTTCAATTAGTAATTTTAGCATGGCTCATTCAAACAGACAAATAGTTAATTGAGAAGATGGCTGCTGTAATCATTTCAGTGTGAAAAAAATTAAAGTTAAATCAACCATAAGTAAATACCTGCCTCAGCTATGAAACTGTTTCAGTAAAACTCCTATACTTTAATTTTTATAATGTAATTTTTTGGTTGAAAATAAATGAAGATGTAGATATAGGAAGCTGAATAAGGTGATGCTGTAAATTAAAATATGAAAGCATTTACCAAAAATAACTTGGTTTGCAAATACATTAGTTAACTGAGCCAGTGGTTTACTAAGATCGCCCCTGGTTTGTGATTTCAAAAATGTTATCGGCATAGGAAAAATGTTTTATTTAAATATTCGTTTTCACATTTATTCTAAGAAAGCTATTTAGATAAACTATTTTTGTACTGGACAGTAATTAGCACGAGGTAGCACACTAAGTTATGTTCCCATAAAATGTACATGTGAATTGTATTTGAAGAAGTTTTTAGTTTTTCTATAGATAACATAGTTATATTAATGCTATGGGTATGCTATGGTGCTTTTAAACTAAAGTAGTACAATAAACCCTAAATTAAAGTTGAATCTTTGTTTAATAAATATAATTATCCTAATTCGTTTGTAGTTCATGCTCTTCTTAGATCAAAGTCAGTTCTCTGTTTTGAGAAAGTTTGCTATACTCAAATACTATTTTGCCTTATATTTGACTGTACAATTTGTATTTTAAACAGATAGTTGTCCCCAAGAAGCTAGATTCAGGAAAAATTTAAATGACTAAGATTTTCCACAATACAAATTTCTATCAAACTCTACCACTAGCAATCACTGCAACTTTAAGCAGAATGAAAAATATGTGACCAATAAGAATACAAAAGGTCTAGTATAACTGACTTGAATAGGGAGTAGGATAACCAGACAAATGTTGCTATGAGGAGAGAATTAGAAAAATGATTAGTACTTTTGTACCGCTGCACCTTAAAATGAAATATGCATAATACTTGTTCTAATGTGCTAGAAATTGACTGAGGCTAACTTCAGCAAAAGGAAACATACTTGAAAACTATCAAGAGTTGAGAATAACAGCAAAAGGATCATTAAAAACAGGCTGGGAAATAGTCAAGAGCAGGGACAGGTGCAGAAGTCTAGAAAGCAAGAATTGCAGGAAGGGGTATATATCATTTTAGTCTAGGGCAGATGTTGCACCTAGAGTGGATGAAATCCAGCCATCCTAGACCCTTTTGTCTTTTGACTCAAGAACTAAAATTCGAAAGAGCTAGTGGCTTGGTTTGGGTCTCATGCTGTCTTTTTTGGCTAGAGCAGGGATTCTTAAACAGGGTCCACAGTCCCAGGAGTCCATGGAAAGATTTCAGAGGGTCCGTGTAGCTTGAATTGAAAAAAATCACCTTATTATCTCTATTTTCTCTGACCTCTAACTGAAATCTAGCATTTCCTTCACTTAAGAATGTATGCAATAAATTACGGTAGTATTCATTGACATCACATTACAGTTGTTGCATATCTCAAAAAATTGCTTACACTCACCCATACTTCAGAATTACAGTAGTTGTTAGACCCGACACTAGTTGAGTGTCATAAAACTATCTGCTGCTACATTCTGAGAAGGGGTCCATGGTTTTCACCTGACCGGCAAAGGTGTCCTTGGAACAAAAAAAAAGTTAAGAGCCCCTGGGCTAGAGCATAGCAGGACCTACTAGATTTGACTGCTGGAGAAAGGATTAATTCCTTAAATCAACATCAGGGTGCTATTAGGAAGACAGCATAAATGTTAGCCAGCCAAAAAGCAACAAATCCCACTTCTAAAATGGAGGTATCAATGTCTTCTTTGTGAATGCCTTCTTATCATGTGGCTTATGAAGAGCATTATTTTAGAGTTTAAATAGTTTTTAATTATAATCAGGTACTGCTGACCAGAATTCACCCATATTACAGAAAAGAGGCAAATGCAATCAGAGATTTTGAGGGCTTCTCTCTGTTTCACAGTGGGAATAGGAAAGCAAGGAAAGGGAATAATGAATATTCTTTCGTTTTATGTATAGTTTTCTTGAAATCTTTTGCATATCTCCTACTTTGGCTGGTAATACACAGACTTATTTAAGAAGACTAAATAGGAGCAGGAGAACCATTTTCCTTCATCTATATACCTATACTGTGTGTCAAACAAAAAGAAAGATGGATTTAGGTAAGGAGAGATTATATTTCAAGAGAGGGGTGACTATTGCCTTAAGTTGAGGGTAACTATTGAAATAGGGAGAATGTTCTGACCTTGAGATCTGTAATCTTCTCAAAGATTAGGCTGAAAAGGCTTTTCTTTTATTGGTAGGAGTAAACAAGGCTAGAAAGAACTGGATGTGAAGAAGTGAGATGGAAGGGAGTGGCATGATCAGTCTGTAGATCAGACAATATTTCAACTGAGGTCAGCCTATTCTCAGGACATGCCATTAAGAAGGGGTTTTATGCTGGCTCAGGCTGTGGGTGAGTAAAAGTTCTGGGACCTGGGGAAGGAGAGAAACTATACCAAAGTTTGGTTAACAAAAATTTGTTCTGATTGATCAGTGAGAACAAAACAGTTCAGCTAATCACTTCCAAGGCAGGGAATGGGAATTTGGAGGGTCTGTGTCTGACTTTGACATAGGTGGGAAAGGATGTTTCTTTGCAGTAAGCTGTTTCCTGGAACACAAAAGGTAGGGTGATTTTTTCAGTCATTAATGTTTTCAAGGAGCATGGGTCTCAAGAAAATTTCAACATTGTCAAGTTTAAAATGCCATATTCTCCAGGACCATAATTAGTCAACAAGCTTTAAATATGTGCTTCCTTGTTTTGTTCCCAGCTGGCATACTATATTAGAGGTCCCCAAATACTATGCATTTTGAGTCATGTATTTAAACAACTCAGCAATTATGAAGCTATAAAACCATCATCTATCCAGATCCAAAACAGCACTTAAAATTTCTTTTCATTTTTGTAGTAGGTGCACTTCCAAAACAATTCTCTTGTAAACCCATTGTGGGGGAGAGAGGAAAAGGAAAGGGGACTGAAAGATTGTGGGAAAAAAATCAATCAGAACATCATTAGCATAAGCTTATATTTCAAAATGTCTGCGTGTGAGAAGGCATGGGAAGTCTCTCAGTGACCTTGGGGAAGAAAGGCAGAATGTTTTTTGAGGCTTTAGCAAGAGGGATTGGATGAAGTTCAGCTACTTTGAGAACAGAAAGATTGTTCTTATCAATTAGCAGCCATTGTTTGGGGTAGTCCAGATTTTATCAAGAAGGATACAGAGAAATATAGCAAGAGATGGTCGAGAGGAATACCTGCAGGGACAAGGACATGTCCTATTTTATTCAGTAAATACTAATCTGTTATTTTTTGCATTAGGATACGTTTGTTTCTCTGCATTATTGACCTAAAATATCACTGAAAAGTATCTGGTAGTAATGAACAACCTCCACTTTTCTTGAAATGTTAGCAAGCTTTAATAATATGGTGCATAATACTGTCACTGTAGCATTACCATCATGAAAACTATTCCTCAAATACAAAACACTGGGCTTCACAAAGAAAGAATCAATTCAAATAGTTCAAGGTAACAGAGACAAAGCAGAGAAGGGACCTATGCTCCATATTCAATAGAAAAGATGACATAAAGAAGCAGACTGAATTCTAAAAAATGTTGCTCTCTTTTAACAACCATCCATGCCTAGGTACACCTTTCGTGGAAGATGATAAAGCATTCTAAATTGGTCTCTAAGCTTTATCCTCTCCGTTATGCTTTTCTTAAAGAACGATCTATAAAAATTGGCCTATTTTAAAATGAGGAATCACAAAAAGCTAACATTTATCTAGGTTAACCTGTAATTAATATAAGTATCTGTCCCACTAGACATTACATTCTTGGTTTATTTTATGAATTATATGGCTTACAAATGATACATATTTAACCAGGCATAATAATAATGCATGTAATAGAACTCAGTGGTTAATAGTCAAGGATTACGTTGTGTCTTCTTTTACTCTAAATAACTGAGTAGGAAGCGTATTTAATAAACCTCTCATCATCTTAAAGTCTTTACTTAGTAGTTTCCATGTTTCTACTCTTGGCTACCTCTTCATTCTATTCTCAAGAGAGCAGTCAGTGTCCTTCTACTAAATATAAGATAGATTATATTACTTCAATGTTTAAAATCCTGCGATGGCACCATGTTTCACTTAGAATGAATAGTAATATCATTGTGATGGCCTAAAATTCCACCATGTAGTCTGCCCCCACCTTTTTCTGTTCTGCCACACACTTCTGCATCAGGGCTTTTGCAGGAGCAAATAGCAATGCCTCTTTCTGGAATATTCTTCCCCAAGATATCCATATATTTCATTGTCTCCTGAAAGACTTCGCTCAAGAATCAACTTCTCAATGAACACTGCCTGAATGCTGTTATCCATTTTATTATTCTATTGTCTATTGTCTGTCTTGCCCAACTAGAATGCAAGATTTATGATGGCAGAGATATTTGTTTTGCTCACTAATTTTCCAAGTGTCTAGAACAGTGCCTGGCCCCTGATAGGCACTATAAAAATATCTGTTGAATGAATGAATGAATGAATGAATGAATGAATGAAAGTTTTTCTACCTAACACTTAGCTGAGTTTTATTACAGCTTCATTAAACAACTCTAAATCCATTTTAATTTTCTATACTTTTAAACTACCAGAGAATATAGCTTTATAAATTGTTCTTTTTTCCTCAAGAAGTTAGTGAAGAGAAAATAAGGGGTTAAAGATTTTTTTTAAATATGTAATTATTGCTTTTATCATGCCCATCATAAGAAATTCAAGCAACATAATATATATAAAAAGGAACTTATAAAAAGTGAACTCAAAATTATACCATCTGGACTTAAACATTATTAATTTTATACAGACATCTCCTTTGATATAATGTGTTTGTGTGTTTGAGACATGTAATACAGAGTAGGAAAACATCATTGCAGGACTTTCTAAAATCTCTATTATATATAATGAAGATGGGTATAGACATTTTAGGAAACTTTTAGGATATGGATATTCATTCTCTTAAAATATATTTAGTTTTAATTAGAAAATCACAAGTAAATTTTTTAATTCAGACACATTTTTCTTTATCATAAGAGATGTTTCATCTGAAAATATCCCTAAAAATGTGAGAAAAATATTAAATGAGAAGACATTGTTGTGTGTTTTAAATGGCATAGTTCTTTTTTAGACTTCATTGATTGAGTCTCTGCTATGATGATATGAACAGCTACATTTCACCCCACATCTAATTTTTTACATATGATTCTGCAGCAGTGCACAGAAATAGAACAAAAGACACAGGCTCAGTGGACAAGTTTCTTCATTGTAGGAAGGCATTCAGTTTATCTGTTCATGTATGAAAGATTTCCTTAGTACATATTTTAATGAATGCTTAAATATACTGCAGCAGCTATAATCACTAATTTGTAGTATTGAGACAGATATCCTCCTGCAGCAATATATACTCACATGATTTTGCTTTTGTTTTATTTAGTTTTGATTTGTGAACTAATAGTACTAGTGAGAAATAGTACCATCTTAATAATTCCACAAATTCATTAAATGTTTTGATTGAAGCAGAGTCAAGGAAGAAGTTTATCAATGCAAATGTTTTTAAGCCAAAATGATAATATATATAAAAATTGTATTTTATGGAACACTTACTATGTGCAAAAATTGTCCAAAAATTTGCATAAAAGCATTATTTAATTTAATGCACACAACAGCCTCATGTGACAGATATTTCCCTCACTTTGCAGTTAAGGAAACAAACTAAAATTACTTGTCTAAAGTCATGCAGTTGATAAGTAAAGGAGTTGAAAACTGAAGCCAAACCTCTGTGCCCTTAACCACAATGTTACTCTCATTTATGCCTCCTGGAAACTGTCAAGAGTATAATGCGGTTTGACTCCGAGACCTCTCTTTCATTTTCTTTTAATGAGTATGGTTTGCCAGGAAAGGAATCCTTGAAATCAGACTGAATGACTCCATACATATAGTATAGCCCTTCAGGGGTAAGGGCATTCAACATTAGCTGGTAGTTACCAAGTAGATTTTCTCCTCCTGTTTTCCAGGTCTTTCTTTATTCTTCATAAAAAATTCATCAGAAAAGACACTGTAAGGCAGAGACTAGTGGGGGTGAGGTGGTGAAAGAGAAAGAGAAGAATGAACAGGACTTCGAAAAAAATAGCCATCACCTATGCTGGTGGATAAAAATTTTAAAACAAACAAATAAACAGAACACTTCACTATCATTGACAGTGATCCCTGGGGTACTTACCATAGATTTCTGCTCAGCAGTACAGATATTTCCTCCAAAGTTTAATATCCAGCTTGTTCTTTTAACAAAGGCAAACCAAGCACAGACCAGACTCTTAAGGGAACATTATTTTCCCTTTTTAATAGAGCAAAATGCTGAGTATTTTTGGTATCTGAAGCAAAAAGACTTTAGAATATGTTACCACATTCCCACACACAAAAATAATAAGATGCACAATATGGAGTCCAAAAGGATCTACAAATAAGTTTTAAAATATTTGTAGTGTATAATTTTAAAACTTAATCCATTCACATTTAAGTATCAATCTATATCTAATAATATTTATTAATTCTGAATTTCCATGCATAAGGGTTCAAAGTAAAAAGTTTTTTTAGGGGGTAAAGAAAAGGACAATAAGGAAATTGCCATTTGTGGAAATATAGAAAACATCATTATTTGCATGATAATTATTTCCACTTTCAATTGAAATTAAGTTATTCAATTAGAAAAAATAGCATTGTCCAGAATATTACCTACAGTTAACATTATTTCTATCATTTCTCTTGAATATTACTAATTCTATACAAGATGGCATATCTTTGTAGTATTTACCTAAATAACTTCTGAGATTTGTATGCAACTTTTTTATCTTCACCTGCTAAATATGCCATAGCAAGTATTTCTACATTCTCCCATTGCTATAATGCTGTAAGGAATTATTCCATTAGGAAAACAGGTATCCTAGTCTTGCACTTTAGCATATAGCTATATTCTATGTATGAGAGAATTTGTTGAAAGGTGTAATTTTTTACCCCAACCATATGAACTCAAGAATTCTAAGACCCCATGACTCCTGTAAAGCATAGACAACATTGTTTGTACAACGTATTTGGCCTTTCCCATGAGCCACATAAAGCTCAAATGGTATCATAAATTCAAAAAGTCTAGACTTAAATAGAACATGATGGATGACATCTTTCTACCTTATTCAGCTTCCAGCATCACTGGGAGTTAAATGCTGAGAAAATATGGAGAGTTTTTTCCATAAGTTCACATTCAGTAAACATTAGCAAGAATCAAGCTGTCATCATTTTTCATTTACTAAATGTCATTTCAAGTTGAGGGTGATTTTTGTTTTCAGCAAGCCCTCAGAATGTCATGTTTGTACTTTGTTTGATTTATAGGATTTTGGATCGCTATGTTCAGGAGCAAATCCCTGGTGCCAAGGTCGTGGTAGAGTCCATTGGTGCTCGCCGGCATGGAGATGCCTTTTCTCTAGAAGATTACACCAAATGTGACTTGACTGTCTATGCAGTTGATCCCCAAACCAACAGAGCCATTGACAGAAATGAGCTTTTTAAGTAAGTACTTCTTATCGTTTGTAACAGCCCTCTGTAGTCCTTTGTACCATCTACATTTACAACATCACCCACTAATAATCCTGACATAATGCTATGACAACAAGTATCTAAAAGATTTCAACAAGCAAATTATTGTTTAAAGTGAGTTATAGACAATAGTCCAAGAGCCAGGACCCAGGATATGCACACCATTGGAGTTTCCAAGGCCAAGCTTGGATGGAGTGGTTCCCGAGAGACCGTTTCTATGGTCTAGAGGCAGCAAGTTAGTCTATTTCCATCACGTCACAGGAGAGCCCACTCTTGCTCCAAGGCCCTGGCTAAAGCACAGATTCCTTCTTTTTTCTTTCTTTCTTGTCTTTTCTTTTTTTTGGTAGTATCTTTTTTCCCTTTAAACTATTTATTTTGAAATAATTTAAAACTCACAGGGCAGTTGCAAAAATAATACAAACCCCATACAGAGAACTCCAAACTACCCCCCAACCAGATATCCAGGTACACAAATTCTAACATTTTGCCACATTTGACATATCATTCTACCTATCTATCTACAACCAGTCATCTATATATCAATCTAACTCTATCTATCTATTTACCTATCTAATCTCATCTATCTCTATCATTTCCTGAATGTTTGAGAGCAAGTTACACACATTGAACTCCTTAAACACACCTATTTCCATGTACATCTCCTAAGAACAAATCCAGCTTTCCTCAGGATATATTAAAACAACGAAGATCGTTATCTGATTTTTCCCTTGGCTTTGGGGTTTGAGGGTAGGGAGTAGAGGACATAATCATCTCCATCCATGTAATGTTTCATCCTGGTGTGAATGTGAATATTTGAGTTATAAAACCTGAAAAGGAAAATACGTACAGAATATTAAACAAAACAGTCCTATATATTCTCCCTTAGATGTTATTCTAGCACAATTTAATCCTTTTTTTTAATCTGTTAAATTTTTGCTTTACACTAGTGACACCTAGTGTCCATCAAGAATTATTGGGATGCAAGTCTTTAAATTGAAGCATTACAAAAATTATATATATATAATCATATGCATAGTTTTGTTGCCCACAATATATCAATTTTATAGTGTTCTATTTTAGAAGATTATTCTGAGGACCTAAGGAGATAAAATACATTTGTAAACTATGGTGTGTAATTGGGTATATTTAATTCCATCTCAATAACTTAATAATATAAATAATCTCATCACAGTGATAGTAAGTTCAATAATACAGATAAGTTTTCTCATGTCTGTAAGCATATTAATTAAAGGTCATTACAATTAATAGCTTTGTTTACAGACATGTAGTTACCCTTCCTTATTGCTCATGATTATTATATGTTCCTTTTTAATTATTCATAATAAGACTTCTGACTCAGCTTGTGTTTCAATTAAAGAAAATATTTAAAAGATTTTATAAAAAGAAAAAGCCAGTAGTTTGTTTTAACATCACTGATTTTACTCTTTCTCTAACAATAAAGATTTTTGGATGGAAAATTGCTTGATATCAATAAAGACTTTCAGCCATATTATGGGGAAGGAGGACGCATTCTTGAGATCAGGACTCCAGAGGCAGTGACCAGCATTAAAAAGCGAGGAGAAAGTCTAGGCTACACAGAAGGGGCCCTCTTGGCTCTGGCCTTCATCATCATCCTCTGCTGCATTCCTGCCATCTTGGTGGTTTTGGTCAGCTACAGACAGTAAGTATTCATGGTTGCTGAACATGGGTAGCTCTTCAGGGAAACATTATCAAACCATCTGCCATAACATAGCTTTGTAGCTGTAAAACATAGAGATTGGAACCAATCTAGGGTTGCTGTATCCTTCTTGTACCAAATCATCTCCCTCAAAGGAAAAACAGTACAAACTTCCAATATATTTTTCACAGATGGCTTAAAGTTCCTGTACTACTACTATGTTCTCACCCAATAAGAGCACTAGGTTAAGCTCCTGGCAGCTTTGTTTATGCTCTTCATCAAGGAGAAAGTTTTAAGAGAGAAGGTCATATGTATCTTGAGGAAAAGGCAGTGGAATATCAGGTGTAGATACTCACTTTGCCTTGTTCCACAGGTAGATCTATAACCTCACTGCATTGTCCTGATAGGTTTTTATTTATACTGTTGAATTTACCTCCTTGCAGATGATCACAATATTAGCAAAATTATTTTAAAATCATAGCAAACCATATATATTTTTCTACATGGTTCCTTCTATCCTGGTTACCCTTGCCAAAGCCTGTGTGTAGCTTCTGGACAGCATATTTTGGCTGTACAAATCTTTAATTTTTCTGATTCTCACACTCAAATACATCTGTTAGAAAAATATCTATACTTTTCTTATTTAGACCTTTGAATGTATTCAAAGTAATTACAAGGAATTTATAAGTATAGTTAAGAGGTAGGCTAGAAGTCTATTTTTTTATTTAGCACTAGATATGGAGTCCTTTGTGATGGACTCATTTAAAGTATATCCATCCCTATTGGTAATGATTGGTGAAAAAATTAGGGAATAAGGTTAAGAAGAGAGGCACCCTCTGGGTGGCACAAAGGGAAAATAAATAACAGACAGGACTCATAAATCATATAAATTACTTGACATTATGTACAGTAAGAAATAATGGTAGAACTGCTGTTCATCATTTAAGATACCTACAGGGAAAGTACTAAAATAGTCTATATATTCTTAACTTATCTTTGTTCTCAAGCACTGAGAATTTTCTTTTGAATTAAATAAGGTAAGGTAATTCCAACTAAAGTCCACAAGTATTCTCTGCATGGAGACACTATAGAAATATCTTCCATCACAAAAAGAATGAGAAGTTGCAAATATGATGTTTAGATTGATGAATTGGAGCTTAATGGATCCTTAGTAAATCAATTGATATGCCAAATCTAAAGCCTTTGAACAAGCTTAATATTAAACAATTTTAAAAATTACTAATCCATCAACCCAATATTAATTTTCATGTTAAATCTATTCTATATTGCCATTTGTCCTTTTTCATTCACCTCTTTCCCAGAGTAGCTTTATTATATCCTGCTAGCAATAAAATCAGTAAGAAACCTTATGTTTGGCACACAATGCAATGATCAAAACCACAGTACCCTGGATGTTATACTCAGTGGCTGAAATTGAACCAGAAATTAAGATGCTTAATATTTAAACATTTTTTCTTTGGTAGTTGTATTATTTAATTCTTGTGAAGTTCAATAATCAGCTCAACATCCAATGAATTAATTTTAGTCACTGCTTTTTATAGATTAGTGGAATTAAAATGAGTTTTGTACTGCTCATGTTTCAAAGTAAAATTCTAATATTTAAAAATCAAAATTTCATACCTTCAGATTCTGCTTGTAAATAAGATTAGAAAAGATAGTTAGTTTTGTATATTAAGATGTGTCTTTGAAATCTGCTATGCATGGAAAACTAAGAGGGAAAATATGAAAAAAGTGTCAGAGTTAATTACTCAGGAGTGGCACCTTCCAATACTAGCTTCAGTGTCAAAGTAAGGCCAAGAGAATATTCAGTGCTTACTGTATGACTCCATTCCTTTAATATTCTTCAGGAGGAGTAAACCAAGGCACCAATTACAAAGATCAGATAATTTTTAACATTCCATTTCTTTGTCACAGATCAAGTTCACATATCCCATGTTTTAATCCAGTTTTTCTTATTCTGTTTAGTTCATTTCTTCACTTTCCTATAATGAATGTTTTAAAAGCTTGTCTGACTGTGACTGTGAGAATAAAGTGCTTACCACATTTCACTTTCTGTATCAAAATTCTTAGTTTCTACTATGTAATTAACTGTGTCATTATGAGTTCAACCAATAAATTATTCATAATTTAGAATAAATCAGATGTTAAAATATTATGAATGCAATATTTCTAATGCAGGTTTCTCTGTTTTCTTTACTCTTTGCTTTCCCAAACAGATTTAAAGTGTAAGTATAATTAATATTTTGTACATTATTTTATGTAATATGAAAAGAGAAATCCTAGATAATATTCATAAAGTAGACAGTAATACAAAGCCATGGATTATTTATTTGTTTGTTGCAGTAGACATGTACTTTTTGGTTCAAATCCTCTTGTAGTTTTGTACACATAGAACTGAATGGGATACAACTGGAAGAAATATGAAAAAGACAGTTTGCCCTGATGTTTTCCACCCTTTGACATCTTGGTGTTAAGGAAGGCATTCCTCAACAGAAGTGTCAACGACATTGAAAAATAGCAGCCCATCTCTAATACAGAATCACAGGCATCCCTAGCAGTCAAAAAGAAATAAGAGCTAAAGCTAACCAAATTTCCCTCCCATATCTGTCTCTGTGAACTAATATCAAAAATGTTTTAAAGAACTTTCACATAAAAGAATTTTTCTTTAAATACCTGGAAGACTAATAATAAAGGAAAATTAAAAGTCTTCTATATGCCTTACAGTATGAAAGAGATCCATTACACAACTTACAATTATGATTACATTTTTATAAATATTTTATTTTCTCCCTTTTGCTAATACTATACTATAATTTAATTTAATTTGCAAATATTTCTACTGAATTCTGCCTCTTATTCATAGGCTAAATTTTTTTTGAAGAACTAAGGAGAAGGATAATATTTAAATAAAACCCTGTGGGGATACTTTTGTAATTTATATCTGTTTGCAAGTTCAAATATTTGCATGAAAGATATTGGGGGCCGTCATCTAAGACCTGGACCTCATTATTAAAAGTTAGCCTGTTGATAATGGACCTCATTATTAAAAGTTAGCCTGTTGATGATAATGATTTCAAAAATGAGTTTCACAAAACATCCTTACTTTACCCAAGCCGCCAAGCTGAATGCACCAAGACTGCACGTATCCAGTCCGCAATGCCCGCAGCCAAACCAGCAGCACCTGCCCCTGAACCCGTGGCTGCGCCCCCGCCACCTCCACCACCACCGCCTCCGGGTGCGCATCTTTATGAAGAACTTGGGGACAGCACAATGTAAGTAGATTTTTCTGGAACTTTGAAAAATAGATGAGTTTTAATGGATGCTGTGTGGTAAGTAATTTTAGCCTTACAAGGAAATGCAGCTTTCATCTTCCTTTGATTATTTTATTTTTTTCAACAAAAAATGTTAAGATGAGACCTAAGAAAGGTCATGTTGAAAAGTTATAGCCGAAAGCAAAACAAAACAAAACCAAAATACTGAGAGAAAACAGTAGTCAACTTGAGAAGGCATTTTCAAACTAAGAGCTTGAATATTATATTTAATCTCCTAATCTTCAGGGTCATGCAATGACCACCCCAAACATTATAGATTCTGGGGGAAAAAAAGTTTAATCATAAGAGATGAAGAGAATAAAGTCCAATAATAAAATAGTAATTCCTGATTTGGTACCAAAAACCAACTCCTGATTTGGTAATTAAAAGCCAACTTCCATGGTTTAAAAATCATAGACTTTTCCAAGATGCTATTTTAGGACATCATAAATTAAAATCTTCATGAAAATTGAAGCCATGTGTTAAATGCCCGACCACTTAGAGAATATCCTTTTCAATATATTCATCTCAAAAGAGATGGCTATGATAAGCTTAATATTTCTCTTACACTGTTTGGCAACTCTTAAGCAATATTAAATCGTACATTTTTGAGACTTCGTTTTAAAGGACTTCTCTATAATCATCCTGCTCTCATCCTTTTGGAGATGTTTAACTTGTCTACATAAAAAATTCAATAGTAATTATTTCTGGATATGAAATGCAGAACAATCAAGGAGATTATACAATTTTGAATATGACTAAATTAATCCAAGAAACCTTTAATTAACTGAAAGTTGGTGCAGTAGAGGCACTAAAATATGTTGTTCTTATGTATTATATTTGTATAATTTACTAGTGGGAATAAAGCAAGCCTCAAAAATTATGATATTCATTCACCTTTTAATGGGAAAACTGGTTTTAAATAGGTATATCAATAGTATTTTCCATATTAATAATATTATACAAGGTGAATGTTTAAAATACTTTTAATAATGTTAAAACTGATTTTAATGACTGTCTATTTTAATGTTAAAACTGCATTTACAGAAACTGAATGTATGATATTTTTCCAAAATAATAAGATGTAGGACTCATTCTTCAAATAGACATTTTTCGTTCCTTTTCATATCTTCGAAACCATGATCTATTTTGAATTATTGGTGAATGTAGGAATTGAGCCAATATGATTTGATTCTCTTTAATTTTGTTAACCACCTCTCTCCAGCAAAAGTGTTTAAAAACAAAAAATGCCATCTGTGTAAAGTAAGATATGTTTATATATGAAATCAGTGAATGATATGTATACATAATTTTATTTAACAGAAGGAAGTATCTGATAGCATCTGGAATCAATACAGTCTGATGGTAGTAATTTTCAAATACCAACTTAAGAATTATTTTTATTTGAAAAATTAAAGTAGACTTAGTAGAGGATTTTTGTGATTCAAGAATATGTTTTTATTGAAATGTTTTAAGGGCTACACTTGTAATTATATTCTCAGCTTAAAAACTTTTAAATTTATCTATTAAAAAACTTTTTTCATGAATTCTAATCATAAGTTTCCATAAAAAAGAGGTAGCTTCAAATGATTTATTATCAATTATTTTTAAAGAAAAAAAATTAATGATCATTTTGAAAATAATTTAATAATAGCTTCATAAAGTAAATAGCATGTAGATTCAACAGTTGTATGGGTCATAATATTGCTTGTATATTTACTTTCTTTCAAATAACACCTATACCTTCTTTTTTAATGAGTATGCATTAACTCATTTTTCAGAGTTAAGACCTACAGGCAATTCCTAGAATCTCCTTTAAAATTTCTGTTTTAGGATTGAATTCATCCATATTCATAGAAGTGCCTTTCACCTATGTGTGTGATAAGACAACCAAACAAATGCTATATGATGTTATTTACAACATCATTAAATATTATTATTATGAATAAATACAAAGGAAATATATGTATTTTCTTTATTGGATATGCATTTTACATGTTTAAAGAAAGTTCCTGATAATATTTTCATAATCATCTCAACTTAACTATAGTTAAAACAACTTTTTCTTTTCTATCACATGTTTTCTCTGTGGATACATAGGCATAAGTAAGTAAATAATATTCTAATTAAAAGGGTATTAGAAAAGATGCAATAGAATAAGTGTTGCTTTACTCTAAATGTAATGATTTTCATGTTTTACAGTGGAGACATTTACTTTTAAAAGGAAATTTATACCTTCCCCATCCCATTTCTTTAAGTTGTCCTTTAAATGGTGTGAGCTATATTGTTTAAAATAAATGTTCCCAGTGATAGAACTTGAGCCTAACAAGAAGGGTTCCAAATTCTCATTGTCTTTAATTTGTTAAAAATATTTATATATTTTTCCAACTGAAAGTGATGTTGTATCAAGATCTAGATAGTTTTTTTTTTCCATGAAAAGTCAATCTAAGAACAGATCTACACAAAAGCAATCACCATGCAATGGCAAGCCCAATTGTTCTTGACATTTTTAGAAAATGACTTTTCAAGATCAGGAAAAGTAAAAATGTTTGGTCCATTCAGTCCAAATTGTCTGAACTTCATGAATTCTTCAAGTGGGCCTGATACCACAAGTCCACTTGTAAAAATTCTCTCTTGCAGATTTTATCTTCACCAAATGGCCCAATAGCAGCATTGGTGTCATGTAACATTTTTATTGTCTCATCTATCTTCTTAATTTTTCAGTGTGGCTATTTCACTTGAGCTTGTACTGAAAGTATTTCTCTTTTATGTCCTTCTGCCATGTGGGTAAATACTAAGCAAAAATTAAAATTAATCTGTTTTTCTGTTTGGGCTTAAGAGCAAGGTCTAAAGAGAGACTATTCAAAACTACATAGCACCTAACCTTTCTGGGGGAAGGGCCCATTGATAGAGGCACTTCATTTGTGCTTTAATTTTTCAATTTTTTTTTTTTTACTAATTCACAGTGTCTGATGACTCTGTCCACACATGAGCAAGTCTTTCAGTAATATCAAAACTGTGTTATTGTAATATATTTTCATTTAAGTGAGTCCTGACTAAAATTTCATCCAAATTATATTTGAATGAAATACCAACAACTCTTTTTTACTGTAATTTTTAAAATTGATAGCATAAAATTTAAATAGAAGGCAATGCTATTTGTCAAGATTCTAATATAAATTCAATTTTTTAAACTGTAATTTTGAATTCTGTAAGAGAAGTTCACCCATTGGTCCTTGGGGACTTCAATTCTCTTTAATCCAGAGAACAGAATATACCTTTTTGTATTCTCTTGCAAGTTTTGTCTCAGATAGTATTAAGATGAGAGATAGTAGACAAGTACTGAGTTGGTACAGCTAAAGATCTTTTATCTGTAACAGTTGGCTCTGAGCATCCCCAAGCAAGCAAAGGATATGAAATCAGTGGCCAACATGCTGGCTGGAAATTTGGAGAATTGTGATTTATACATGAAAGAACTGTTATGTGTGGACATAGATATTTCACTGTATCAAACAACTGAAAAAATATCAGTCTACAGATTGACACATTTCTTAAAAATGAGCATTTTTCATGCTACTCACAGCTCTCAAGGTTTTCCTGCTCTACCTTTTTGAGAACAGGGACATGAAAGTAATGTCTTGCTTTAGTCGATTAGTGTTGTTTTGATCTTTTATATTTTGAAATAGTAATGAGAATCATAACATCTTTCTCATGAAAGTTATGTCACAACCTGTTTCCTTACATTTCATTATCTTCTTTTCTTTCAAGTCTTTTCCTTCTCTACCATTTTCAACAAAGCAGGGGAAATAAGTCAGTCTCAGAAGACAGGAAACATCAGCAAGTTGTGACACCTTTTCCTTCTTGTACTATTGAGGCTCACGAGCAGACTTATATAGACAAATCACTTAAGAACAACCAGCCCAAGTCTTCAAGAAAATTCACATTTCTTACTGATGAAGGCTCCTTAAGTACCCACAACCCCCTTTATATGGAAAATATAGGTCAAAGATCAATAAATTCAAACTTTTCTCTAAGAACAGATTTTCTAGGCCCTTTTTTATCTAAAACACAAGCCAAGAATGAGTCGCTGAAGAGTCCCAGAGAAAACATTCAAAGGACACGGAATCAGCCAGTTTGCTTACCTATGAGACCAATGTGGGAAGTTCCAAATAGACGAGAAATCATAGATCCGGAGCAATGGCAAAACAACAGGCACAAAGCTGAAAATGAAAGCACTGGACACTATCCAAACAAAAGAGGTAGCAATGATCCCTTGTTTACCACTGACAATGCAAATGTAACAGAGAAAGAAGAAATAAAGCAAACTGAATCACTGATTATACAAGGAACTGCACAGTTGAAATCTCTATCTTCAGACTCTTCATTTTCTTCTCCTTTGCTTCACTCCTCATTATCTGCTTTGCCAACTGTTTCAAGAATAGTGGAACTCAAATCAGAACCTAATGTCATTATTTCTCATGCTGACTCTTCCTTGGAACTTTCTCCTTCAATGTCTTGCATTTATAATACCCCACTTTTTAAGAGAAAGACACCCACTTGTATGACTGTTGAAACCAAAAGGAACATCTTTGAAAATTTTCCCCATCCACCAAACATCCCTCCTCCTCCTCCTCTTTTCCTTACTCCTTCTTCTTCTTATCCTCTTTCCTGTCTTCCTCCTACTATTACTCTTCCTCCTCTTCCTCCTCCTCCACCTCCACCTCTTCTACTTTCTGTTTCTCCTTCTCCCCTTCCTTCTTCTTCTCCCCCATTTCTTGTACCATCACTTCCTGCTCTTCCTCCACCACCTCCCTTTCTTCTTTCTTCACTGCCTCCTTCAGATTCAGTTCCATCCACAGAATGTAGTTGTAAACCAATTGACAAATGCACTGTCAACTTGACACCTGTCAAGCAAATTAAATCTGTGTTACAACGATCATCATCAACAGTGTGTAGTCAAAGAGAACCAAAAGGCATCCTCAAACATATTAAAAATTTAGCAGAAATTGAAAAGTCAGTGGCTAACATGTACAGTCAAATAGAGAAAAACAACCCACCCACACACAGTTCAAAACTTCAACTTACTTGCTCTCCAGAGTTGACAAATATGGAAAGCCAGGAGAATGTGATCAATATTGTCCAGGGATTTGAAAAACAATCTCACCATTAACCTGCTTCACTCTTATGTTGTTCTTCCTCTTTTTAATTGGGCAACTCTTCTGTTGACCATAACCTTGGAGCTAAGGCAAATTTGAACATCAAAGAAGATTCCATTCTTTTACCCTAAACTCTATGCAATGTTGTTTCTTTTCCTATTTTTAATTTAAAAGATTATTTAAATTGATCACTGTTAACTCATATTATAGATTTACCTTAGTTTTTTTAACCACAAAGTAGCATTATTTGTCCTACATTGATTTAAAAATAAAGTAATTCTAATCTATTTTTTAATGGGAATATTTGAGGATGAAAGATATCCAACTTTAAAACAATGGCTTGTTTCTTATGTTAATGCAATAATTTTTACATTAACTTTTTAATCATAGATTTTATATGAGTGCTGCAGGAATAAAAGCAGACTGTTATCAACAAGCTAAAACTATCATAGGTTCTGCGATTTCCTAGAAGACTTTGGTATATGGTAAGAAGAAATATTACTGAAAAAAAAACGTTATTTATCTAGAAATGTAGGAGATGACAAACAGTATTCCAAAATAAATTTCAGGTGCTGTAATATGTAATCTATTTTCTTATAAGAATATCCTTGATTCTGGCTTGCTTTTATCTTACTAGTATGCTTATATTTGATAAATATTTTCCTTTTTCTAATTACTGTCTCAGAAATTCTATTTGTTTCTCATTGTGCTTTGCCTTCCCTTTTTATATGGAAAATACATTTTGAATTGTTTACTTTTATAAGGCATTTTATTGTCTGCACAGATGTTTAAAGTACTATTTAATTTTGCTTATTCATATTATTATATCTTCTCCTTAATAATAATTTTATCATAAGATTCTTCTTCAAGGAAAATATTTGCTTACTTCCAGTTTAATAAAGAAATTCTAATCAGTTTCATCAATAGAAGGATAAATAAATGTCTACAAAGATTTTTCTAGTGTGAATTTAGTTACTGCTGGTTTCATTGATTAAAATGTTTGTCAGTAATATAAAAACTGCTTCTCTGTTAAAATTTTAGAAAAGTACATTATTGACTTCAGCTCTACTCTTTTTTTTTGGTAACTATGGATAAATCATTCAAAATTGACCTGTAGTACTTAAATAAAATATAAGTACTTTAAATAAAAAATCAAGAGGAAATATATTTGACAAAATGTCACCAGCTTTAAATAGTCCTTTGCAATTTATTTTAGACAAAGGAGGTAAAAATAGATACTCTAGGAAATAATTTCTATAGTGTTAGTAGTTAGTCTCTTATCTTAGAGCTCAACTTCTTAAATTCTTCAACGCATCAGCTAAGCTGAGTACTGTCTGCTTATTGGAACCCTCAGTTTTCACTGACCTCAATTCTACATATATATATTTACACACACCCACATACTCACATATAACATGTGACCACCAAGTAGATATAAGTCTGCACAGAAGAATGGGTAAGGTCATGCTTGATAACTACCATTCTAAGTTTATTAATATAGATTCAGGGCCCTACAATGTATCATTTCAAAGTTTTTATTCAGCTCTTACGTTATATGACATTTCTTCAAAACTTTAGTCTGGCATCCCTTAATTAACAAGACCATATAAAAGACAATCTGTAAGTAATTATTTTCATTAGCTCATCTACTTCAGATTCTTTTCATCCAGTTCAAGAGTAATTTCTTTCTTGGGGTTGAACATGATTTTTCCTCTCTTTCACTGAAAAACTTCAGTTGGAGTTTTTGTTGGCAGCTGGTCACATGCATGAGAACTTGTGCTATTTGGAGGACTCTGACAAGGTATTATTCACAATTGTGTAAGAGTTTAACATGCCTGTGTCTTTTTAAAAGCCATTTTCTATGAACTTCTTTCTAAGGTGAAACTAATAATTCCTTGGCAATAAAATCTCTAAATAATGACCAAGAAAATATTATAGGAAATCCAAAAAATTATTGTATGCATGTACCTATAGTCACTAAATTATTGCTAACTTTTCTAAAAGAATTTTAGAAAAGAATTTTCTAAAAGAATTTTTGGTTGTATAATTTTACATTTTTATTATTATTTTACCCTCTTCAAAACAAATATCCATACCCATGTTTTAAATTTAATCCATTCTTTTGCTAACACATTATAGTTGGAGATTCCTGGCTTCATCATACAAGTCAGTTAAAGTATCTTCTTTATAAGACCTGTAAATATTCTCAGAGTATACAGCCAAAACTTTTCTTTCCTTCCTCAAACTACTTCTGCAAACCCCTAAAAAAACAACTGGCAACCAGCCTCCAGAGCAAGAACATCCTTTTTTCCTCTGTATATATTATGTTCCATTTAAATTCATAATGAATTTTAAGATATATTATTTAAAAGACATAAACAAAATTATCATCCATTTGTCCTTATTGTTAAAAGCAGACTCTAATACTTTAAAATGGTATAAAATGAATAATTAATATGCAGTAGACATAAATTGCATTAAAATTGTTTAATATATATGAGCGGTTTTATAAGTATCAACAGGGAGTGATGTTAATTGAAAGAACACAGTTCATTATAAATGTTGATTCTTAAGTCACTTTCTGCCTTTAAACAAAGACAAGCAATACTGCTGAGCAAATCAAAGGTAACAAAAATTGTAAATGGAAACACTAGTCCATATATTGATATTTTTATTTCCCACATTGCTATTGAAACAAAGCAATTTATCCTAGAAAATAAAGGCTAGTTGTGGTTGAACATTTTATATGATGTATGTGTTTGAGTTGTCATTATTTAAAACTAAATATGAGCTTTTACTACTTTATTCCTAAGGGATAGAAATTAAGTAAAATTTGAAAAAGCTTAAATTTCTAAAGGCCTAGAAGAATCATTCCCATAAATACTGGCAGACCGCATATAAGCATCTGCAAAATTCACTAAAGTACCATTTTCAATAATAAATTTCTGATAGAATTAGGTTAGCATGATATTAGCTTTATTACCAACAATGTCAATCAACAGTGTCTTAACCACTTAAGCCAGAAAGAGAGACTTGCTTTTCTTGCCAAAGCATTGTGATTTTTTTTTTTTCAATTTTCTAAAGATATTGTTTTCTTGGGCTTTAGAAAGTTATATATTTATCTCTTCATAAATAATCTTCATTGCAGTTATTTATCACTTCCATTTAACATGGTAAATAGCATAAATGTAATACTATAAGTCAACTGTTTAATGAATAATAAAAAGAAAATCATTAAAATTGATGATATTCAGTATAGAAAACATTCTATACTCTTTCTCTCCTCTCAAATACAGTCAAATATTTTATCAACTTGTATTCCATGAACATTATAAATGTTTAGGTAATGTCTAACATTTAGCTACTATGTCTTCAACCATTTTTCATTTCATATCTTATATCTGACCCTTAAAAGATATTCAATATATTGCATTGATTATTTTTAGACTCAAGTTGAAACAAACAGAAAAATCTTACCAAACATTTGCAAGAGTATATTTTAATAGTGGAAATGATTTTTCATCCTGTACCTATTACTTTCTTCACTATGAAACATGTTTTCCCCATATTAAGTACCTTATATGTATCAAGAATTGATTACGACAGAGATTGTGTAGAATATCTTTTAATCCCAATTGATCATAAAAGAGTCAATGCATATTGTTATACACTAGTGAGATAAAATAGATTATGCATGCTTTGGAGTTCATACTGAATGAGGGTCTGGGGTGATAATTTCTTTTAATAATGCAGGCATGAAACCTTGATCCTCGTCTTGATAATGCTACAAAATATATTTTCCACTCAATCATTTTCTAGTAAAAATTACCTTTTCAGTTTTGCTCATATATTTTTTTTTCTCATGTATTTTTTAAAAAGCCCTTATCTTTAATTTTATTTACTCTGAAATACTAAGATGTTTAATACCAATTTCTTTATTTCTGCCTTGCAGGAGAGGTTATACATCAGAGGTAAGAGCTTTATGGTGTTACATTATGCCAAGCTTCCTCAGAAAATATTTGTGTTGTAGGCAGTGCTAATTTAAATTCTTTAAAAAAAAAAAAATAGGCTATTTTATCTTAAAGCCTTATAAGTGTGGAATTTATTTTCATCTTCTATGTTTGATACTTCTTTGTCATTGTGTTTATGTATATTTTTCAATTAGAAAACAAAGAACAACTGCTCACCTTTTCAAGAATAAGTGACTTTTTTCCTGACTCACTACTACTTAATATCATGTCATTCCCCCAAATTTCTTTTTTCTAGGTTATGAACCTAATTTGGAAATTGTAGGATTACTTAACTTGCTATTTGTCTACCAGACTCAGGCTTCATTCTGTCATCATGTTTGAGCTTGGGATCCTAAAGAATGAATTTTAAAAAAAATAAGACTGTTAGGAACTCCAGTCATATATTGTGTTAATTTGACTCTGAGCATTCTGTCCTATAGTATTTAGCAATTCACAGATTCAATGGTGATATTAATGAAGTCAACTGAGAACATAGTGTGATTAGCATACAGCTTCTCAGCCAAGAGAGTGAAATAAGCATGAGACCTATTTGGCTCTCTATTCTAATGGCCTAGAGTGCATAAGTCCTAAATTATTGGGAAATCAAGTTGAACATCTAAGAATAACTACTTTTTGGGGGATGTTTAAAATAGATAACAGATTGAATCAGAGTATCTCTAATTTAAACATCCCTCCCATTTAAATGAATCCCTGAACTAGAACAACTCATTAACAAAGGTATCATAAAAAGCTTATCCCTCTAGTTGAATAGTTGTTCTATTGGCCATTTCCAACAGTTGTTTCCATTGGTAGAATTATCTACCAGAAACTCTCTATCCACCTCCAAATGCTCACTTTAAAATTTGTCTTGTATACTTGTTTCGCTTCAAAGAGTTAAAATCCAAAATTGTATTACTTGAGCTGATCTGATTAAATCAATCTACTTTCAAAATTATCATGAAATAGACTAATAGGAATTATTTTTCTTTAAATAACTGTGGGTGGAAAGGGATGGGAGAAGGAAGCCATCCCTTCTGAATCTGAGAAACTAGAATTTCCCTAATCACAAAAGAATTTCTGAAAACTTGTGGAAAACCATCCACATTTTGGTAAGAAGATGGAATGGGAAGTATGTCTCAAATATGATGGTGAATACATTGCAACTGTATCATTATGTAGTTTTATGTATTCAACCCTTCCTCCCAATGATCCTGAGTATATTTAATGTGATTGGGGAGAAAAAGAGGGGAGGGGCAATTTAAAACAAGACTGAGGAGTTAAAAACCATTGTATGATACTTAAAGTACTTTCAGAACCACAAATGACATTGAGAACTAAGAAGCTTAAACCAAAAAATATAGATTCATGCTTATTAAGACGAAATTTGATGTTAACAAATCATGAAGTTAAAACAATTTTCTTCTTTATTATTTTATGTTATAATATAAAGACTTAGCCAAAATATTATTTAATGTTTTTTCTTAGCTATCACATGAACAATGAATTGTAATCACAAGGTAACCAGTTTTAAGTTGTCACCTTTTTTGATACTCTTCCCAATCATGACATAACTTTTCAATCTGGACTATTTTCTAAATCTTTTTCTATCTGAATTTCCTTTGGCAGCAACAACAACTGCTGAGGCCTTCTCTTCTTAAACCAGAGGTATCAATTTCCTTTTTCTTTTCAACTTTACTGAGTCTTCACAATATTTTGTGTGATTTTAAGGTCAGTCTTACCTGGCTGCCAGTGTGGTATAATTTCACAAAAGAAAGAAAGGGTGCCTTGAAATTAAAACAAACAAGCAAACAAATCTGTATACTGCTGCTTGCTAGTGGTTGAAATTCCAAAGTTTCAGCTTCTTTACCTGGGAATAAGACAAATAGAACCTTTGCTACTATTAAAAGCAAGATTATTGAGTGAAGTATTCATGAACGTGATCAGTCACTTGTCTTAATGAACTTGGATTTATCAAAATTGTTTCTGAGACAAGATTTAATTAAGGCAAAATTTGAAGGAAGAATGTTGACATCTATACTGAAATAAACAAAGGTAGAAAGTGAGTTATAATACACAGACTTTACTCATTTCATGTGATTTGAAAGACTATCTTTAGGTCTATTTCAAAATGGCTATGACATTTTCTTCTGTACTAAGAGAAAAATATTCAGCATTATATAACAAATGTATATTATATTTTTTGTTATGTTTATATACCCAAATTCTGAAATAAAATGAAGTAATGCTAGTAATGCCCCTCTGGCTAATTTAGTCATTTATAAGCTCCATTTAAATTAAATTACATTTTCTTTTATTAAGAACAGAATCCTAACTGCTAAAAAGAGGTATATCTTGGTTAAAATTTACTCCTTCAAAATACAAGGGTGAGAGGGTGGTAGGAATATTAAACTTTTATAAAGTTTATAGCAAAATTTCCATGAAAAGGATTCCATAGGCTATTGAAACAGGCAACTCGAGATTAAAATCTAAATGCCAATTACTAGATCCAAAACCTTAATCAAGATATACATCCTCCTGCATATCAATTTCATCTTCTGTTCAATATTGATGGTAATATTTAGTTTAGTCCCTAAAGTAATGGCTGTCTATGTTAATAAATGTGTAAGCTGACACTAAATATATTAGGAAGAAATTCAGTAAATACTAGTTATTGTTTTTGTTTTCATTGGTATAAAGATTTATATTTGTCAATAAATTACTAAGTGAATGCTTCCTATGTCTTTTCTGTGTCATCAGCAAAATTCAATTTTAAAAATATCAGGAAGTGTTTACTCGGCATAAAATTCCTTTTGAGAATGCTACTCAGAATGATTTTTTAAAATCTAGCTTCATCTAGTAAAAGGATGACAACAGAGACTGCACCCAGCCCCACAGCGGGCCATCATTCTCCTGTCTGTTCAGGCAGACTCAGGGATCTTCATGGTCACCAGGACCTTCTTTGACTTTTTTTCTGAAGGGATGATGCTCTGCTTTTCAGTCATGGGTGCTTCCAGCATCTGAGAGAGACCCATCAGATGATTCCCTTCTGCCAGCTCCTATCCCACCACACCCTAGTTAGCACTGCACAGGGGCTGGCTGACTCTCACTGAGTTTTCAGTGTCACTATCTCAGCCCCTTCCATGCTTCTATTACATTTTTGAAGTCTTCTCTTGCCAGATATATATTGTAGGTAGCAAGAGCTGAGCCTTATTCTTCTTTTAAGAAAAAAGAAAAGTACATGTCTGTAATGCAGGTAAAAGAAAATACTTCTAACTTTCAAAATCTGAAATTCCCTAAGTTACATTGTTTCCATAAATATTTGCTTGAGTATTGTATTTTTTCTGTCTTTATTATTATTACTATTGAAAGTTATTAAAATTCAACATTAAAATCATTTGAAGGTCTTTACTCAGTCTCTGTTCATGTTAGATTAAATTTAATAACTTGGACAAGCAGTTGAAAAGTATTAATTCTGAGATCTGTTTGCTTCCTTTAAACCGGTATAATTACATTGGGTTTTAAATACAACTTACCAATTGAAACATATATATTTTAATTTTTAGTTTGAATAACTTAAATTTTGAATGTGACATGGCTCCACTTTATTACTGGTCTTTCTTGACCTTGTCCCCCCAGGCTTTGTTATAATAAACACTTAAAAAAAGAAAATAAAGCCTAATTGTACACATAAAATGTACAAACCGTACAGTACAGATAGATGAATTTTTAGAGTGCACATACCCTACTAACTCTCCAGAAGTCCCTTTATATCATCTTCCAGATATTACTTCCTCTTCCTTAACCACTCACATGACTTGTAACAAACATACTCATTTGTCTATTTCAAAGATTAATTAAATGGAGTAATACAGTATGTTTGGTTTATGCCAGACTTTTTTTGTGCATCATTATATTTGTGAGATTCATCCATGCTGTTGGTTGAAATAGTAGTGTGCATTTCATGGATGGTTGCATTGGTTCTGGTTTTTGGTTGTCATTGATAATGTGTTTTGGTGCACAACTGTACATATTTCATTTGCACATGAGTTGAATTGTTATGAAAGAAGGCAAGCAATGTATTTGACTTTTAGGATTACTGTCAAACATTTTCCAAAATTTTAAACAAATTTATAAGTTCCCCAGAAGTATGTGAGAAATCCAGGGACTCTATGTCCTTGACAACACATGGTATTGCTGATTTTATTTATTTTTTTTTGAGTCAAGGAAGTTTAAAGTCTTGCTCTGCATCACATTAAATAAGTCATTCACATATTAATAAAACACAGTTCATCTGAAGTGTACAGTCAGTGGTATATAGTACAATCACATAGTTGTGCATTCATCACTTTAATCATTATTAGAGCATTTCGTTATTCCAATAGTAATAATAAGAAACAAAAACAGACAAACAAACAAAAAATAAATGATATTAACTCTCTCTGTTCCAAGCACCAAAGTAAATTATATCAAACCAATGGGTTTATTATAAAATGGATGAGTGGATGACAGAATGTCCAATGTATTCACTTCACCAAACAAGTTATTTGATTTTCAAAGAGCACTGGGTGAGTCAGGATGAGACCACCTTCATGATGGATGCATATTCCTGCGTTCTTCGCTCTTTGTATTGTTACCTCAACAATACTTTTAATTTCTTTAAAATGGACTTTTGCACTGACAGCACAAATAAAATATAATTTTGATGTAAATAGCATAGAAAAACATACATTTTGATATAACATACTACTCTATCCAGCATCCTTTAAAAGTAATTATGTCACTTTTGTGAAATATCAGTTATACATAAGGTGCTATCCCTACAAATCAAAATCCTATTTATCCTTAAAGTTCCACCTAGTTTTCACCTTCTTTATATAGACCTTCTCAGTTCTCCCAAGCAAGATTGTTTCTTGATCTTGTTCATTTGTCTTTCTCATTAGGTTGTAAGTTCATAATGTTTGAATCCATATTTTACTCACTTTTTGTATATACCTTTCATAAAATATATGAAACATATGTACCCAATAATCATTTTTTACAAGCTTAACAACTTTAGAAATCTGTACTGGCTAAGTCCCTGTGGAGAGTAGCTGTTATATCTGACTTTTGAAAGCCCTTTAGGTTCTGAGGTTAGGAAAGAACATGAAAGTCAAATTATTAACATTTACACACTGTCTTATTACTTTTACTTGAAGTAAATCAAGAACTATCCTATTTTTAAAATTTCCTCATTATAGTTTCCCACTTTTTGCAGACAAACTATAAAAAGGCCAAAGATCGCTTCATCTTATTTCTATTTAGTTTTCTCTGCCATTAAATGTAATCTTATGAGGTAGTCACTGTCTAAATAAGCAAATTCAAATAACTTCAGGGCTCAGAGAGAGATTGAAACTGGAGGGTAGGGATTGGAATGAAATGGAGAGTACATGCTTTATCTACAGTGGGCCACTGATAAACTATTGGGCTAGTGATGCCATTTTTCAAAATAAATGGAAATGGATATTTTTATGTAAAATCTGTAAATTGTTAAAAGTTGGCAACTAATTCAACTCTTTAAAAACACTGAACTACATAAAGATCTGTCAAATGTAGGATTAGTTTAGGATGCTTATCTTCATCTCTGTCATTGTTCCTACTGCCAGAAAGCTTAACACATCAGCACATTCCATGGGAGAATTCATCCAATTTAATGATGAATGTTGAAAATTTGTGTCCTCAAATGTACATGTCCTCTGTGAAAGTCTTGGAAAAATATATATTTATATTTTAACAGATAAATTTCATTGATAAATATTAATAAAGCATGCAATTTATCCAAAATGCACAATAATTATATATACCATATAATCACATAGTTATGCATTCACCACTTCAATCATTATTAGAACATTTTCATTATTTCAATAATAATAATAATAAACAAAAAAACAGACAAACAAACAAGAAAATTCTCCAACTCTCAGTCTCTCTATGCTTCCCCTGCTGTTTATAGCTGGTATTTCTGGCTATTCTTGCACAATTATTTATTTATTTATTAAGCAGTTTTGTTGAGATATATTCCCATACCCTAGGATTTATCCAAAGTGTATAATCAATGGATTTTAGTATAATCATGATGTTCTGCATTCATCTCCACAAAAAATTTTAGAACAATTTCATTACTCCAAAAAGAAAAACTCCACATGACTTTTTAAAATTTTAGCATTTCTGGTGGGTAAACTGAATCAGT
The DNA here is from genome assembly GCA_029593785.1 of Cabassous unicinctus. Lineage (NCBI taxonomy): Eukaryota > Metazoa > Chordata > Mammalia > Cingulata > Chlamyphoridae > Cabassous > Cabassous unicinctus. Next base: position 40,545 of record JAQZBX010002388.1, on the reverse strand, counting down.
TTTAACATCAAAATTGGATTCCTTTTCCATGAGTCATAATATTCATAAACTGCAAAATAATCAGAGAGTACATAAGTAGAGGGGTTTCAAATTTAAATGATTACATGATCCAGGAAAGTAATGTAAATGAATGGGGTTTAGTGGATGTAAAACAATAGCCCATAAGGGGTGCTATGGCAACTATGGGTATAGATGTAAAAGTGTTATTGGTGTCTTAGTTTGCCAAGCTGCTATGACAAATGCCACAAACTGGTTTTGGCTTAAAAATAGCCGTTTATTGGCTTACGGTTTTAGAGACTAGTAGTTCAAAATAAAGGCATTGGTGAGACCATGCCATCTCCCTGAAATCTGTAGCATTCTGGTGATATCTGTCAGCAATCTTTGGGGTTCCTTGGCTTGTATTTCTGCCTTCTATCACATGGTGATGTCCTCTCCTATCTAGCTTCTGTGACTTCCCTGTTGTCTTCATAAGGTCCACAGTAATCCAGATTAAGACCCACCCTCATTCAGTTGGGCCACACCTTAACAAAAAATAACATCTTCAAGAGGTCCTCTTTACAATGAGTTTACACCCACAGGAATGCAGATAAAGATTAAGAAGATATTTGCATAGGGGTACATAATTCGACCTACCACAGTTAAGGATACTTGCTTGCTTAAAGAAGAAGTACCAAGTAGATTCCTGACATGTAATAATGTGAGCCCAGTGTTGCCATCCTTTTATTTTTCAAGGAAAGACAAAATCCAGATTTTTTTAATGGCATTTCTTGCTTAGAATTGTTGGCAACTATTTCAATTTTGAGAAATTATGTTGATCAAACAAACCATAACTGAGGATCATTCTCCAAATCCACCATGCAGTCTGTGAATTTCCATAGATTTTTAATGCTATTTTGTGTCTTCAGAGTAGGGCTTTTTTTTCCTATTCATTACTATACCTGGATCATCAAAATTAATTCTTATGAATAACATCTTAGAAATAAGTAGCAACCCATTTTCCTTTGGATACTTATACTTTTTCCTCCTTTCCTTCTCTTACTCTGATATAAAATTAATTTTGTTAACCTTTGTCATTCAAAGTGCTTAACATGTTAAAGTAGAATTAAAAAGGGAAAAGTAAGGAAATTGAATTCAATATTGATCAAAATCTGGTGTCATGTATATGAGTCATGTAAAGCATGTTTCTATTCGAGTAGATCTCTTGACAAAATCAGTATCGTCTAGAGTTTGGAAATGGAGATCTTGAAAAGGCCTCTGTTCCCACAAATTCCTTTAAAAAGTCCTTAAATCCAAAAATAGCTATACATTTTAAAAGGTAAACATCCTTGAGGGATATCACACTAATTTATATCATTATTAATGTATAAATGATTGTTTTATATTCTTTCATAAAAACAATTTTGTTGGACAGAAGGGCACTGGGTACTAGAAAACTTTCAACAGGAAATTGAAACTGTGCTGAAACTGAACATGATAATTTTTCTCATAAATAACTTCTTAATATTAGTTAAAATGTAATTAAATATCAACTGCCTATTGGTTGTTTTAAATGATATCCAAGAACAAATTTAAAAGCTCATTTACAATTTAAGAGATTCACTATTAGAAAAAATGGAGGCTTTACTTTTTCTCCCCTCAGCTCTAATAATACCATCTTATTTAGTGGAAAATAGTTGCAGCCAGTAAAATATGAACATGTTTAACTAACATTTATAATTAAGTTATTTTGGCAGGACATTTTTGAGAGTCCACATCAAGTTCTAGGTGTGGAAATCTGACTTTGAGCTGAAATGTGATAAGAATTTGCTTTCAAATGTAATTTCTCTTTTTGAATAATAGGAGTTATCCATGGAGTCTGGAATTGATCCTGGCCAGGAATATGGACAAGATTATTACAGTTATGAGCATGGGTACATCTTTAGATTATTTTTCAGTAGATTAATGTAATATTTTTATGAATAGTTGTGAGGTATTAAATGATTACTATTCCTGGCATTTGCTTGGCAAATGTCATTTCAGCAGTTTTACCTTTGAAAATGAGTAATATGCTATTGATTGCAATTCTAGGAAGGAGGTAAAATTATTTAAAATTATCTAAATGAGAAATAAAAGTCAAACATATTTGCTCAATTCCTGAATTCACCATTTCTTCCTTATAAGATATTTCACATTTTATTTTACCAAGCAGACTCGAGTTTTGGCCAGCAGCAATTAAGAAGCAGAAAATGTGCTTTAGAATTTAGTAGCAAGCATTTCAAAACTCACTTCTATACACAAAAGTTCACTGCTTTCTAAAACTACAGCATAAAAATGTAACCACTGTTACAGACCGTGTTTGAAGCACACCTTTACTATAAATATTTAGGCTTTATCTTTTGAATGAGCTGTTATCATTTTAGAGAGATCCTCTTTTGTGCCCTGAATCTTCAGTTAATTAAGAAGCAATAAGCCTTTCTCCTCATTCTATTCTCTCCCAAAATTTATATAACAAATAACTCAACTCTTTATTGTAATTCTTGAGTATCGTTATGGCAAAATGCATTGGTTATCAGGTAGTAATTCTCATCCTATAATTTTGGAACTAGTCTACAAGGAACCTTGTTGTGCTGCATAAATCCCTGTTAGCTGAATGATGAAGATAAAGAAGAAAGCAAAGATCATTCATGGTAGATTCTATATAGACCACGTGAAAAGATGGTTAAAGTTGTAAGTTTCTATTACAGGTATGAAATGCCTCGATATGGAAGTCGCCGTCGTTTGTTACCACCAGCTGGTCAAGAAGAATATGGTGAGGTGGTTGGTGAAGCTGAGGAGGAATATGAAGAAGAAGAGGTAATTACTATAATTTTATGTAAGATAATATTCCAAGAACAATATTTTTTCACTCTATGTAAATATCAGGCTATAGAACTTTTGCAATTTTCAAAAATCCTATTTAGTACTTATTTTCCATACAAAGGTAACAATGCTGACCACTTCATTGCTTTTTCTATGGAGGGGAATTAATTTTCATGTGCTTAATTTATTTCCTTTAAAATATTAAACACCTGGGAAAAAGGTACAATTACACTTATATTTTCTAAAGTTCTATATGTTACTCCATAAAGCTAATGTTATACTCAAATATATAAAAATGTATTCTGCAGCACAATGGTTACTTTTGTTCCCACACTATCTATCATACCTAAAATTCATGAAAAACTATGGTCTCCATCTTTCAAATACCAGAATATAATAAAACATTACCACCAATGGTTTTGAAAGAATTATTTAATTTATGTTTAATTTATCATGGTTCATTTTTATCGAATTCTTATTTTTGTCTGAAATATTTACTCACTAAAAGTTATTTTAAAGTGTAATAAATGAATGTCATAGCTTTAACCTGTTCGAAATTAAGAAAACATTCATGTTTTACCTAAGCTATTCAGATAAACCATCATATTTTTATGAATTACTTAAAGTTATTAGACTTTAGTTAAAGGAAATATGCAGAAAAGTTATCCAATGTGTAGGGATGATAGAGGGAAGGGATAATGAATAATCATTTTTTCTCCTTTGATATACAAAAAAATAAATTTTGCATAAGTAAAACAATGAAGGATTCAATTTTGATATTATGAGGTATGAGCCAAACTAAGATAGTTAGCTTTCTTTAGCTCCCTCTTTCTATATGCAATGGGAATAAACAGTAGAGAATTTTGTGATTGCTTTCTGAGTCCAGTTATATAACTGCATAAAGCTATCATCTTACAGGTACATTTCTGCTTAACATGTGTGGGACAAGGTCACATCTTAACCATGTCCCAGCTGACATTTTAATTGCATTTTCATAATTTTCAGGAAAAGCCAAAGAAAATTAAAAAACCAAAAGTTGAAGTTAGAGAGCCTAGTGAAGAGGAGGAAGTAGTTGTAACTGTTGAAAAGCCACCAGCAGCTGAGCCTACATACACAACATGGAAGAGAGCCAGGATATTTCCAATGATATTTAAGAAGGTTAGAGGACTAGCTGATAAAAGAGGCAGGGTTGATCTTGAGGGTGAAGAGTGGCAGAGACGCCTTGAGGAAGAAGATAAAGATTATTTGAAACTAACTCTGGACCAAGAGGAAGCTACAGAAAGTACTGTAGAATCAGAAGAGGAATCCTCAAGTGACTATACTGAGTATAGTGAAGAAGAATCCGAGTTCAGTGAATCGGAGACAACAGAAGAGGAATCTGAGTCAGAGACACCCTCGGAGGAGGTAGAGAGTTCAACTGCAGAATCAGAAGAATCTGAATCCACAGAGTCAGAAGGAGAAAAGGCGAGGAAAAACATTGTGCTTGCAAGAAGGCGACCCATTGTTGAAGAGGTCAAAGAAGTCAAAGGTCGAAAAGAGGAGCCACCTGAAGAACAAGAAGAACCCAACGTGGAAGAAGAAGGTCAACACCCAGAAGAAGGAGAAGAAAGTGAACTAGCCCCGATGGAAGAATCAACAGACCTTGAAGCTCAAGCTGTCACTGAGGAGGGCAGTGAAGAATCAGCTTCAGTGGAACGAGGTGTGGAAAGTGAGGAGGAATCAGAATCAGGCAGTAGTAGCAGTAGCAGTAGCAGTGAAAGTCAGTCTGGAGGCCCATGGGGCTTTCAGGTACCAGAATATGACACAAGCAGGAATGCAAACCGAAAGAAGTCTCCAGGCGCAAACTCTGAAGGTTACAACACAGTACTTTAAAAGACATTACAGTAGGTGGGAGTTTTGCAGTGATGAGTGCTCTTGTGTGCAGTGCCTTCTGTGTGTTCCCTCAAATCAGACTTGAAGGGGGGAAATTGATCATGATTTGGATCTGACTTAAGATCAGAAGCATGCCAGAAAAATGAATATATATGCTATCGAAATAGACATGTATATTAGAAATGTAAGGGTAAAACTGACTAATCCTTGCAATGTTAGTAAGATGAAACCCAGCAGTCAGTTAATCAACATTTAAATTTTTTCCAATGGGATTTCTGTTAAAAAGCAATGTGGCATTATGTAATATCAGTGATACCCTTTCTATTGGAATGGGTGATATGAATGAATATGATATTTTTTGTGTCATCTTTGCAAAATAAATACTTAGGACAAGCTGCAACAAATGAGATCCCTAAAAGTCTACTCTCGCATATATGTACATTTCCACTGGCAAATGCGTTATGAAAAATATCATGAATGTGTTCAAATAGGTTTGTATCTGACATTTGCAAATATTAGGAGCAAAATATATTTTTAAAAATTGAAGTTCTTTTCTGTTCTGAATATAAGTTAAAGTGGATTTTGAAAAAATTTTAATTGTAACAAATACACAATTTTTTTCTGGGTGAGTAAATACAATAATATGAAATATATATGGAATTCAGAAACCATGAATAGTTTAGTGCAAACTGTTGAGAGTTCACATATCCTGAAAATGCAGTATTATTTTGTGAATAACATAGTTTTGCTTAACTTTTGCTCCTTGCTGTTTTTAACATGGATTAGTAAAAGGAAAAAAAAATCAGTGAAAATGTCCGTTGTGTTCCAATTGTTTATGAGAAGAAAATTTAGAATAGGCATATTTCAATTTTGTGTATTACTAAAGTGAATTATGAGGGTTATGTCTAAATGGGGTGACTCAGAAACCAGTAAATAAATGCATTAAATTATACAAAATACTTGGTTTTAAAAATATTTTTAGTGGAGCAGGTATAGCTCAGTGGTTGAGCATGTGCTTCACATGTACAAGTTCCCAGGTTCAATCCCCAGAATCTCCAAAAAAACAATCTTTAAAATATTGTAAGTAGAAGCATTAGTATGAACAGAACATACTAATGCTATGCATACCTTCCCACTTGACTTTCCTGAATAGTATAGCAGCTGTCAAACAATGGATCTGATACCTACTGAATTATAAATAATATACATTTTTTGTTTGTGTGTGTAGAACAGTAATTTGAGTGCTTTTTAGAATGCCTACTTCCTAACTCAGCAACAGGTGTTTCAAATGCTATTAAGCTCTAAAAACCAATGAATTATTCGTGGAAAACAAATGGATGTTAATAAAGAGTTGCTTCCCTCTACCTTTCTATTAACTTTTGATAGCTTTCCAAATGGTGTTGTTTTGGCTTTACACATGCATTGTGGTCTTTGCCTTTTTAATTAGTTTGACAGTGACTCATATAATGTTTTCTTGGTTGTTGTTTTTTTGTTTTTGTTTTTTGTTTTGACAGTGGGCAAGAAAAAGAATGATCAACTTGGTTGTTGATCCAGAGTATGAAACCAGCTCAACTGGAGAAGACAGTGCTCCAGAATGTCAGAGAAACCGTCTTCACAATCCTAATATCCACAGTAACGTCAATGGCAATATATATATTGCACAGAATGGTTCTGTGATTAGAACCCGCCGTGCCTGCCTCCCTGATAATTTAAAAGTTACTTCCCCTGTCCGACTGGGGAGGCACTTTAAGAAACTAGACAAGTTGGCCGTGACACATGAGGAGAATGTCCCCCTGAACACGTTATCGAAGGGACCATTTTCTATGGAGAAACTGAATGCAAGGCCACCTCTGGTTACATTTGCCCCTTGCCCTGTGGGGACTGACAGGACAGCAGTGAAGCCATTGGGGAACAGGCTGAAAAGCACAGTTGAGCAGGAGTCCATGGTTGACAGTAAGAACGTCAAGGAGGCTTTGGAATTCCACAGCGATCACACGCAGTCAGATGACGAGGAGCTCTGGATGGGCCCCTGGAACAACCTCCATATACCAATGACAAAACTGTGACCAATTTTTAAAAAGTTATTTTAACTTTTACTTAAGTTTGTAATAAACTGTGCTTTTTATTGTCACTGAGAAAATGATATATGGAATTTATATCATGCACACAAGCTAAAACTTTGAACAATATGCTTTAAAGTTTAAAAGGAGACAGATTTGCACTCACATTTGTACCAATTAATTGTTCTTCCCAGAAAACCTTTTTGGACAGACTCTCAATACATTAAATAGCATACCATTTAAACATTAAGCAGTTTTGTTGGATTTTGACTTTTTTTTTTCATTTTAATAAAAAGAAATAATTTACTAAATAATAATTTATTTTTTATTGACTTACATAGAATTCACTTCATGTCTAGCTTCACAGCACTCTTCTGTGTACATGTAATTTTATTTCCATACACAAATGGTAAAAATTCATATTGGAAGATTTTTATAGGTGACAAGTTTATACAATTGCTGTGTCTATACTGTCCTGATTTTTTAAATGAAAGAGAGAATTGCAAAGTTTATGATTGTAATAGTAAAGTGAAATCTTCTGTAAATTATTTTTGAATCATAAACTTATTTTCCTTCTTCTTCAATATAAAGTTTTCAGAGTTTCACATACATAAATGTTGAACTTTCTAGGAACACTTGAAGTCGTCATCAGCCTTACCCATATCATCTACAGTTTTCCCTGTTGCCACCCCTACACACACACACACACACACACACATATACACACACACACACACTATCCACACCATAGTAGATAAACTGGTTTAGCTACTCAAAGAGAACTTTTTGGAGCATCACAGAAATCTCATTCTCAGTGATAGCTTACTGAGAGGTAGGAAAGGATCAAATAAGCGATACGTTATCTAAAACCACAGTTTAAGTATGGAAGAGGTGGTAAGGTCAGCACAGTTTCATATTGACACTGGTCATGAATATTTTATAGACTCAGCATAAAGGAATTGGAACGGTCAAGAAGTTATATAATATGTGATATGCTATGTGACCATAACTTCAATGTATTGTATTTAACTTCTCTCAGCTCCAGTTTGTTTATAGAATATTTAAACACACATAATATTTATGTGTGTAATGTGCAGAACCAGAAAATGATTGTCTGAGCATATTTTATCAAAGAACGTAGTCTTGATTTTTCACCTGTGAACAAAGCACAGTGTTTCACCATTAATAGAAACTAAAATGAATATTAAAAAAAAAAAACAACCTTGCCTTGCGTGCTTCATATTCACCTGATGTAAAAAGGATAAAACATAACATTTTAAGAGAATTCTGAACCTTAATGAATATGGCTTAGTATGATATAGATATTGCGCACTTCAAATTTGCACAGGATTGACCAAGTTCAGATTCCATTAAAATTCTCTCATGCATGCTTATTATATGGTTGGAAGACTGAATAATGCACTGCAATTATTTGTTCCCCTCTTACATGTATCACATTTTTAAAAAATGTTATTATAATTTTATTTCCTTACTTGAAAAATGAGTGAAATTGTATGTAACATAAACTTGCCAACTTCTATGAGTAGATACGTTTTTATTTCAGATTTCCAAAAGTTTTTGAGAAAAAATACAATAACGTCTCATTTATCTGACATTCTTGGAAATTAATGCATTCAGTATCCTTGCTAGAAAAACTATCAGCATCAACTGGGAACTTGTTAGAAATATAGAATCTTGCCCCCTCCCTCAAGCCTACTAAATGAAAATCTACATTTTCACAAGTGGTTCCTATGCATATCACATTTTGAAAAGCAATGATCTATACCACAGAACTTCACTGATATCCAGGACTCTCTCTTTCAAGCACCAAAGCAATTTTAAAAAATAAAATGTTTTAGATAGAAGTTAGATTAAGCATATTATATTTTGCAACAATCTCAATCAGAGATCGCTGAACTTAATTTAATATTTTATTGATGGCCCAGGGTTATCTCAACTAGCATCCCTTCATAATCTCTGCATACAACTTTGTATTTATTTCTTCCTTCAATTTCAAGCTCTGATATTTAACTTATTTTGTTGCTGTGTCTCTCTCTAAAATTTCTCTTCCAATTTACTGCTTTTAAGCTTTTGGAGGGATAAAAGTTTGTGGTGTTTTGTTTGTTGTTATTGAGAAATTATTAAGCCCGAGATAGGGATCGGGTATGTGGAATCAGGCAAAATCTTTGTGATTCTCAGAAGCTTTATTTGGTCATTATTGAGATCTGAGCACTGTTCTGGAAACTTGCTGTTGGTAGAAGTCTAACGCCCTGGTCTATGAGATGTCACTATTGTAAAGTTCTTATTTTTTACAAGGCTATGTACAGAATTTTGCCAGCTACTTAACAAACATATTTCAACAATTTCAAGTGGATCAGTTCAGGAAAAAAAATATCATGAAGTTAATCTATTCCTAAATTAATAGAGATAGTATATAGATAGGCAGTGTTTACACAGAGCAACCAAATCAAATATTTGGCTAGTATACTTTAAGGCAAAGTATATACAACAGCAAAAATGTAACCACTTAACTAAATGAGTAAATCTGGACCAATTAGTTATTTTGATAGCACTTTTACTATTCTATAAAGTCCTGACTCAGGAATTAAAAATGTGGGACCCAGGGAAGATATCCAAGTATGTTTAATCTGAAGAATACTTCATATATATGATTTTTCTATGTAAATGTTTATAAAGAAATTGGTGGTTATTTTTCCCAGTTAGGCACAGCATTTTTGTTGTTGTTCTTAATCAGCACTAGCTTTCAACAAGCAGAAAAAACAGCAGACATTGGTTGATTACGATAAGAACAAAGTCATGACTATAATATTGTTAAAACTTGTTGATTTCAGGAAAAGGTCTTGTGGGCATAAAGGGCAGGGGGAGGAAAATGAGATGACAAGGAGACTAGGCCGTGTGTGACTCGACCATCAAATCACAGATTCTGATCTTCTCTCTCTCTCCCTCTCTCTCAACTTGTCTTTTCCATTAATTACAGCCTCTGAGTTGTTATAAAATTACAGCTGTAGGTTGGCCAAAAGCATTTTTTTAAAATGCAGAAATAAATTGCCTTGAATTTTATATGTGATATGTTGTTCATGTTATTAGATCACATTGTTAACAGGGATATTAAAACTTATTTATCCTAAGTGGTTCTTCCAAGTGGGATATCGTAGTTAATATTAAAATATTGTACTAAACCTTTATATATCTTAGAGCCAGGAAAAAAATGAATGTTGATTCTTGAGGGGAGATATTTTCTTTCATTTATTTCATGAACCTTGCTACTTCTCTTGTTCTGCTTCACCTTCTGCACTTTATACCGTAAGTGGGTATATACCACTTTAATTAATTAGTAAAATAAGGAGAAAGTGCTACTAATCTATTCTCAGGGCAGATGCCTATTGGTGCCTGCAATTAACACAGTGATAAGGCTAAGATGGTTTCAAAATAATATGTAGGTCCTCAAGTATTTCTTATTGAAAGCTTCTCCCTATTTTCAAATAATAATGTGAATTGCTTTGTTCTACCCTTTTTTTTTTTTTTTTTTTTTTTTTTT